>BMAW01113474.1:377928-456819 GCA_019974015.1 Nephila pilipes
ACACACACACACACACACACACACACACACACACACACAGTCCTGCTATCCTATCTTTCCAATCTCTCCCCTTCTTTATTCAGTACACTTCAACACACATGCATACATAAATATATATTTTTTCATACAAATTGAGGTTCTGAAATAGAAAAGCCCTTATGAATAGTTGAAGGGAAATATGCGAAAGAACCTATTACAATTTCACTGAAGTTTTATTTTGGTATTATAATTTAAAATGTATTATATTTTAGTAGTTTGCAAATAATAAGTATCACATGAAATATCGGTTGATAAATGTTTTAATATTGTTTGTAACTACTTACCATGAATTCCTTAAATGTTTATTAATATTAAGGTATTAGCAGGATGTCAGGAAACAGGACGCCATTACAACTGACTTCCTGCTTCCGTTAATATATATTTGTCAGACGTGGTGAGGTTTGTTACACGTCGAAATTCTGTAGTTCTAATACTCAAAAGGGAATCAGTACCCTCTCTCATTTAACACCGAGGCATAAAGGTAGGTTGTTGTGATAGCAAACACATGCCTGAACAATCAAATCCAGGAATTCAGCGAATCCCCGAGCAGAATATGGTTTAGGTAGCCGTACTAATACTATTAAAGCCTTTCGGATAAGTTCGAGTATGGTAAGCTGAATGAGTTGTCATATATGGTTTCTAACTAGCTCTAATTAGGTTTCAGTTCGAAATGATAATTATTCGAATAAATATAAAAAAAGTTTTAATAATAATGCGACAAAAAGTATGACAATAATAAAAATATGTTGAATTACATCATACAAAAAAGTAGAACTTAGAATAGTTTTGTGAGTTATATTGCACATAGTTCAAATGAAAAAAAAAACATTACTGGAAGGAGGGGGGTCATATGGACTTTTTAAAATTAGAAACTGGCAAAATTAAAAAAAAAAGGTTAATATTTAAACCCACATTATAATTAAAATACTAATGTAAATGAGTACGAATTTCAATATTTATTGAAACTGTTCAAAGTTGATTTTTGATATCAAAGTTGATGATTGTTATGGCTCAAATCTTTTTCATAAGTAAGAAAATTGTGTTTTGTGAATTATTTAAAAATCTTTTGAGATTTTCTACTTATAAGAAAGTGGCCAAACAGTATTTTGATAATCGTTGCAATTATATCATCAAATATTGCAGTAAAATTATTCCAAAAAATAATAAGTACAATCTCTATAATTAAATTAAAAGAAAAGTTTATTTGTAATGTTACTTCATTTTCACTACATTAACTCTGAATAATCATAATACTGGTATACATCACTAATTAATTCTTAAAAAGGACGTAAGATAATTTATCATCAAAATGTATTGTTAAAAAATAACCTAAAACAGCATTAGCAATTCTTGAATAATAAATGAAATGTTAAAAAATTATATTTCATTTTAGTGTATTAGAATAATCCCAATTACCAACAAATGAATAAAATATTCAGTATAAGAAGTGTGAAAAAACTAGATAATTTCTTAAATAAAACTATTCCTTGTTTGAGATATTACAAAACATATTTTTGTTATTAAAAAAATAAAACAGTCATGACCTTCCCTATTTCCTTATAATTAGTTGGAGGTATTATGAGCTTTATAAAGGTTTAACATTTTACTTAACTTTTGGATTAATATAATAACCCATTTTTAAAGGTCGTATATATAAATTATAATTCTTTTTTCACACTATTTTCTTGTTCCTGTTTTCATCGTTCTTTCAGAGATATTCATAACTTTCTCTCTCAGTTCTGATTTCTCCACCAGATAAATTCTACTCAAAGCTCTCATCTGTATCAAAGAATATTCAATTTTATATAATCCATGTTATTTTGGAATACATCACAAATAATTATTCTGAATATATCACATTTAAGGTTAGCCAAAAAAATTAAATATTAGAGTCCTTCTCTCTTCGACAACTTGTTCCTTATAAATATATTATTGTCGATTTCGAACAACAAAACCATCCCGTCAGCTTCCATGAAGCTCTATGGAATCACTACTAAATTAACTCCATCAAATCATATAAATCAGCCGCCTCAAGTGAGACCTCGGTCTTGATAGACTAATTTTTTTGCTCTTCCTCAGTCCCTCATGAAATAAAAATCTCCCGGTCCCAGTTAAGATGGCTCGTAATGAGTAGTTAAAGCTTCTGTCGAATGTGATTAAGGCACTATCTCATCTTTACTATTTTTTTCCCTTTTCTCATCACTTTTTTTTATTTCTATTTTTTATCTCTCATCGCTCGCTATCTTTCTTTCTCTCGTTAATCGAAGCCAGAGGAGGCAAAGATGATTCTGGTGTAGAGTTGCCGATTTTATACTCTCATTATCTTCGTCGGGCTTCTGGGAAGAAGCAGACTGCTAGATATTGGGTACCCCCTTCTCGACTTTCTTTTTTTTTTTACTTTTTCTTTCTTTTTAAAGTGTTTTTATTTCGTTTTTATTACATTTTTTCTCCTAACTTCTTCTTCTACCCCTTTCCTCTGGGAGTACAAGTGATGAGACCTTTTTCGTTGAAAAATAGCCCAAAGGTGGATCAAATCTCAAAATGAGTGTTTGCTGGAAAAGGAAGTTGAGATTTTATTTCGTGCACGTTGGAAATCAAAGGAGTGAACAAGATTGGATGAAAGGTGCTAGAGTTTTGATTGCGTAATTTGTTCTGCCGTCTGCATACTTTGTTTTCGTTTCTAATCATGCTATAGCCAGAGTTAAAAAATAAAATGTTTTAAAGGTTAAGAATCCCCAATGGCACAACACTTTTATTTGTACTGAAACAAACTCGAGTTGTTTTTCTAACTTTTAAGTTTTACTTTAGACACATTGTAATAACTTTTATTCAGTAAATTATAATCGTACTTTTTTTCAGAAGAAATCTTAACTTGTATGCAAAACATCTTAGCTTAAATTGTTATACTTATTTTTAAGATATCATTCGGGAATTGATTTTAGCAAATAATAAAAAATAGAAAGTGATATTACATGATAGTACATATTGACTGTACAAATTGTGACGGTGTGAAATTGAATTTTATTCATTAACATATTTTTAGTCATTTAAGTTCTAGTAAGACCTATTTGACGTTTTTTTTAATTAAAATCTTACACATTGTATTAGAGCATAAAATATCCATTTTTAAATGAATATTCTTACACCAACTATCAAACGCATCAAAACATTTTTGATAGAATATATTTTTCATTGACTTTACTTTTTACCCGAAGATATTGCTTTGGATTTGAAACCTTGATGATTCATTTTTACAAAAAATAAGTTATTTAATTTTTTTCTTTTCTCTTAAAAACTTACAAAAAAATAATTAATCATAGGTTAACTAAACAATAATTCAGCAAATTCCTATCAAAATTAATATAAATATAAGAGCATATAGTTGAGTACAGGATAGGAGATATTGGTATAAAATGTTATGACTCATATTGTAAGGAGATAAAAGATAAATGCTTCAATGAAATATATTCCATGTTAATTATTCAAAATATATTATCTTTCAGTTCACTTTTAGGAACGCAGCATGATATTTAATAACAATTTAATGATTTATAAAACTAAAAAAAGAAACTTTCCTCGTTTGTTTCATAAATTTCCTGTTATCCATGATAAAATTAGTCTGAGCATTAATCGTTAATACTTAATGTTATTACACCATTTTAATTCATCATGTTTCATTTTAGTAAAAATTAGAATTCTTTGTGAAATCGAAAATGTTGCCTCAGTAAATCCATTTCAATTAAAATTAAATTAAACACTCATATGAATTGATACGAGTTAAAAATACTCAATTGTATTTCAAAAGATAACAGTCTAAAGAAAATGTAATTTTATATTTTAGTAAAGACATCATTCTCTCATTTAATATAATCAATTTATCTTAAATTTCTTCTTTTTTTGAGGAATAATCTATGTCATCAAACTAGTTTTATTTCCTTTCGGAGGAAGTGTTTATTTTATTTCTAGGAATAAAATAACTCGAAGGAGTAAATTCATTTAATGAAATATTTTGTTTCTCTTATAAATGAAAAAAAGTAAATAAATTTCAAGACTATTTGTGATGTTTGAATAAGTAGCTCATTTGAAAAGCGATTTATTCTAAACTTATTTCCAGAGACAATTTTCTTTTGCAAAGATGTTGAAGTGAAATTAAAATTAATTAGCCATCGTTTGATGCCCTTTTTTTTTTCTTTCCTTAGTTTATACCTAGCTTCATTCCTTAAAGGAAATTAATGACATTTTTTCCCCCAAACAGTCAGGTATTTTAATCTATTTATATAGATGAACAACTTCGTGAAATGAAATATAAATTTCAATATTTAGCAGAAATCTAGTAAAAGTGACTAATTCTTATTTTCCTTCTAATGTAGTGCATTTTATTATTCTTCAAATGAAAAATGAAGTCTTTTGTCAAAAGTTCACAAATTAATTTTCAGCCATTATAAAAAGAGTTTTATCTTTTAAAGAAGAATTTATAGAGAAGCAGAATGCAGAGTTCCATTTAATGTGTTACTCGTTAGATGAATTATTTAGAGCATAAATAATTTAAAAATTTATGGAAAAAATATTCGTAACAAACTTTCTTTTTTATAAAAAGGTCATAATTTAATTTAACATAAAAGATTTGAATAAAATTACCGGTATTCAGGATAAGAATTTTTCGAGTTCTTCAGAATCACTTAAAAATATTGTTTATACTTCTTGAACTTCATATTCCTAGTTTTTATCTACAGTTTTAATTTACACAAATTAAACGTAACACATCCTTTTTTAATTTTTCTTTTTTATGTTATATATGATGTATTTACCTTCTTAATGAAGGCTATGAATGGCACTTTTTTTTAAAAAAATCTATTTTGTACATTTCAGTTTTACTGATTTCTCTAAATATTTCGAATCTTTTTCATATTTTACTCATACTTCCGTAATATTACCCTATCATGAGAACTATAGTAATATCTCTAATGAATGCAATGTCATAAATTATAGTTTCAATCATATTTCTGGTTCGACTGTTATGATATTTTTATGATAATGAAATTCCTTGATTATTACAGGATGAAAGAAGGAAAAAAAAATATAAGTAGCTGTATTTAGATGCTTTAGATTTTTTTTTTTTTTGATTGAAATTGCTAATCTTTTCTAATACCATTATCTTTTCTAGGAAAATACTTTAAATATTTTTGAGATTATAAGAGATTACGCTTTTTTTGAAACAAAATTCTTGAAACATTTTTATATGAAGTATTAGGTTGCGTTATAAAAAATGTTGGGTTATTAAAAGAAAAGAATATTTGATGTTTAAATTTAAATAAGGATTTTATTAATCAAAATCTGTTCCATTTACTTAAACACATTCTTGCCAAAGCGGTTTTTATAAGCTAATTCCTCTTCTGCGGAAGCAATGTTTTTCCGTCATATTGAGGGACGTTTTTCAGAGACGATCAGAGGTTCTGTTGACCTTTTAGACCAAAAGGGGCTTCCTTTAGGGTTATTTATTGAGATATTTTAATTTCTGTCGTCATTACTGAAAATAACCGCTTAGTACTCTTTCACAATTTCATCTTGATGATACAGAAGATACTTTCTGAACGATATTTGAGACAAGGTTGTTCCTCCAGTCATTACTGCAATTGATATTCATCTGCTTAGTGTTATAATTAGTTTTGTTTGGAAAACTTCTATTTGTCATCTTCAGCTGTCTATAATTGAGATTGTGGATCTATTTGATGCATACGCTTTTGCCTATAGACAATAGTGATGCCTTAAACACACAAGATAGACTTTTTTTTCCGTCGGGGGTACATACAACCAGTAGTTCTAGGCTGTATTGCGATCTAGTATTAAAGTCCTGTGTCATCACTTTTTACAGAATGAATGTTTTTTGCCATATTGAGGTGTTTTTCTACCCCGTGGCAGGGGAGATCGGTGGACTTTGAGTGACAGCGGCTATTCGAACCCTACATTTGCCGGTCTGGAGATAATTTATTCAATCATTTCTTGTAGTGCTATTTTAACAGCTAGCCCTAAAAGGATTATCCTCAAGGTTAGTTACTAAGGCATTTTAACTTCTGTTGTCTTTGTTGAAAAGTGCCCCCTCACCTCTTTCAAGAAATACGAAGTCATTGGATAACTTAAAGTCTGTAAAGGGCATTTCAACCTCAGTACCAAAACGAAGGTTATATTTTGTACGTAGGGATCCAAGCTACAAAATGAGTGGTAATCCGTTGGAAGAAAATGAGGCAAATTTGAAGAATGCTGCAGGAGTTTGTAGCCTGATTCATTTTACATCACGCAACATTTTCCCTATCTCCGTAATGTTAACAATAACCAAGATCAAAAACCTTTTTTAATATATTGACTGATCGTACAGTCAACCTTTTTTTTTGTGTGAATTTATTTCATTATTATTGTTATTTTAATAGACCATTTCTAAAAAATTTGATTAAAATAATTCATATGTGGAGCAACATGTAAAAAATTTCAAAATGTTTGAAGATGTCTGTAAATTTTACACAGCAAATGTATTTCAATATCTATTTAGATTAAATCTCTCATTAAAATATAATAATAATGCAATAAATGCGCATGAAAACCTTGGTGACTAGACGACCAGTCAATTTTGTAAAGACGTGCCTTGAACTTGGTCATTTTTAACATTACCGAGGTAGCAAAAATACTGCAAGAAGTGACCCCTGAAGCTTTTACACAATTATTTGCACCATTGAAGACTTAAATTATCATGGAGGATTATGATTCCATGTCTGCTGCTTAATGTATATTCTATTCGGGCAATTCTTCTAAGCATTTCCTAAGTTTTATCGCAATATGAATGGGGAGTTATTGTTTCCCAAGGCCTAAAAATTGAATTATGGACAACATCCCTTGACTTCAATTATACAGTCACTATAATCTTTAGGCTTTGTATACATGATGATCCGGTGTATATCCTACATGTTCATTCACTATCCCAGTCCCTTTCTCTTGTCATAGAAAACCTACTTTTTGTCGCAGATTATAATTCTTCTCACAAAGGTTATCCAGTAGTTATTTACTACAAAATTTAAATCTTCGATGCGTTTGTTGATCGCTCATTCCCGTATTCTTGAGATGATTATTGATAGTTTTACAAGCACTCCGAGATGGGTGAGATGGGTGACAATATTCGAGAAGGATCAGCTTCCACATCACCAACAAGAATATTCTTCGCTCTAGAACGGAACTTTTCGAACAATTTCTGTACGGTTGGTTTGTTGACGGTACCTCCTCCAAACGTAGAATTGATATTGCGAGCATTATGTGTAGGGATATTACCCAATTTGAACTCGTGCAAAAAATAACCTTTGATTCATTTGTTTACCCATATATAAAAATATATAAAATATCTGCTAAAACTATATTTATCGAAATGTAAAAGTTATATACGTTATTTACTAAGATTTGATAAGCTTTAAAGAATCATAAAAACTATAATTTTCAAACATATGCACCAAATCATTTCAGTAAACAGTTCACGAATGATAAAAAGTCCGATATTTACTTAATACATAAGATTTCCTCCCCCTTTCTTTTGATAAATTGGATATTAAGGAATGAAAGTTTTTTACAAAAAACAGCAACTACATATAATTATTTTTAATTTACATTTGATATGAATTTTTTTTATGGAAACTACATCAAAATTTATTATTCTAGGGATTTTTACACTGAAATTAAAATTTTAATATTTGATTTCAGTTAAGAGATGTAATTTCATCCAATATCATTTGCCTCAAATTATTTAAAATTCATGACTTAGTGTTTCTCTCATTTTCATCGGTTAATATATATGTGGGGTTGATGATTACTCCCTTCTTCATATAATTTCTCATGTCTTCATATAATTTCACATACAAAATTCAAGACTTCATGTACTCCATATATATATATATATATATATATATGTGTGTGTGTGTGTATAAAGAAAAACTTTTTAAATTATTATTTTATGTTTTTATGTACTAATTTACTCCAGTATTCACTGTCTTAAAACTTTTGAATTTTTGTCGAAATCACCATGTAAGCCGCATTTAAGTAATCAAGTTTAAATTAATTTGACTTTACTTTTTAAAACAGTATTTTTGTGAAATTTTTTTAAAAAAAATATTATAATATACTTATCCAGACGAAATTTGGTTTCAGAGAAAATTGCTACTCTTAAAAAAAATTTGTTAACATACATATATATATATATATATATATATATATATATATATATATATAACACATCGACCAATAACTCTCGAGACTAACCCAGAGATGGCGCTCGTAGTAAACCAGTAACCAGGTCTTTCTAGAGTACTAACCTTTGCTTGAAACGTGTCAAAATTTTAAGTCGATCGGACCAGGAAAAAGGGTTTTTGAAGTGAAGTGAAAAAGGTTTTTTCCAAGTGGGTGCCGCGATTGCTTTCGATGGAACAAAAACAGCAACGAGTCGATGATTCAGAAAGCTGTTTATCGCCATTTACTCGCAACAAAAAAGGTTTCTTGCGGAAAAAAAAAAAAAGAAAGGAAAAAAAAAAAATAAAATAAAGATTTGGAAAAGCGTTGGATCGATTGTATCACCCTAAAAGGTGATTAACAAAAGGTGTTATGTTGATGAATAAAAAAAACTTTGCAAAAAAAATGTTGTTTTCAATGTTAGACTCGGGAGTTATTGATCGATGTGTTATATATAAGAGAGAGAGAGAAGAGATTCAGAAGATATTTAAATCATTACAGCTCGATATTCGATTTTTGAGATTGATAATTTTTATATGAGCTACTTCGATCAAAATTCATTATTTCCTTCCGATATAAGTAAATATTTTGGTATTTCTTCCGAATTAAAATTTGTTACATTACAGCATTTAAAATTTCCTACGTATTCAAGAACTTTTCATTTAGTAGTATATTGACAAGCTTCGTCGTTTTTACTTTAATCTTAGCATTAACTAATTTTGCATTGTAATCACCTTCATCTATTACACATTTTAATGGTCATAAATAGTTTAACGTTTTTTGTTTGGAAACATTTCAGATAATTGAAGTTTAAGTAATAATCTTATTTGGCTATATGTATGCAATGTATAACTTCGAAGACACAGTAATTTTGATTGACATGGTGATTTATTTTTGATTCCTTTACAGTTTTTTTAAGAACAAAAATCGAAGAAAACATTAGACTTAACTGTGACACATCATTACGATTGCAAAACCAATCTTAATTCTTCTGTGGAAATGTCTATTTGCCACTCATTCAAAATAGTATAAAAATTTTATAAAACTATTAAAATGTATTTTTATGTAAGAACTCTCAGTTTTGATGGTATATTTCATTGATTTTTTCATTCTCATCAAACTGACGTAACTCAAAAGTCCTTAGATTTCCTTTACGTCAAATATTTTTCTTAATTAGACTCCTTTTAACTTTGTGAAGTTCGTATTCTTAATTTAAAATTGATGAACATTCAATTTTATTCGCTCGATGAATTTTTATTAAAATGTGTGGGGGTGTGCTCAAAGATTCTGTATTAGAGCCTTCAAAATTAAAAGGCAAACAAAAATATTAACAGACGAGAATATTTCACAGTATTTCACGTAAGCCATTTTGTTGAAGTCATCAACGCGCACACATTCCTAATTAACAATTCTGATTTAATGTATTGCTGACAGAAATAAACTTAAATTCCATTTTCGTTTTAAATTTATTATCTTCAAGAAAGCAGTCCTGAGAGGGAGAATAAAGAAAATGAGTGTACTTAAAGAGACATTATTCCTATCTATTTCGACAAGCATGTAATTTTACTCATTATTTGCCAATTATACTCCTTTCCGAAGCTCGTTAGCGACTCAGTCGAAGATTCTATTTAGAAAACCGCAGAACTATTCCACCTATTCATTATTTTCCGTCCAAATATGAGAAAATAATGACATGCATATATTTTACGAATTCTTCATGATAATATATTTTCATTTAAAAGTCGAGGATATTGCGGTCCGTAAAAGAAAAATTTATTCTCTAAGCGCATTTATTAAATTTTTCGGCGGTTTTAAATGATTTTGGTCATCACAAATATGTATGATGAATGAAGGAATGATTCCAGAGTAAACAAATTGCTGATTAATTATTTGTATTCATAGCGATATTAATGGATTTCTCGATTTCTATGTCACCTTGTTGCAATTATGTATTTTCTAAAATGTGAATGGAATGTGACAGACTTTATTAAATGCATAATTTATTAATTAGAATTTTGCCCGTCAGGAAGAATGGCTTAGCTGATTTATATGAATTTTGGTTGACACATTATTACCAAATATTTGAAAACTTCATCTGTGTAGTGATTCAATTCAATGATAATTTTCCCGCAATTTTAATAGAACATATAGATAACTCTTACCTTCTATTACAATTATAATGTCTATAGGTACAAATATCTTTTAAATTTATTCGCATATTTAATGTTTAAAAATGTAATTCAACATAGAGTATTAGAAGATAATTTTCTACTTTTATTTTGATTGCTGTCAAAAAAGGCCTTTTAAAAGCGTTTCTCAATCTTACAAAACACCCTTTTTTATACGATTTAGAAACATTTGCTTCTCCCAAAGGTAAAAGATTATGCTCAATATATTTTACGCACCTATAATAAATTTTGTACGTGTAATATATTTCAATTTAGCAGCAACACAAATAAAAATGAAAGTAAATTTCATAGAATAATTTATTACAATGGTTATAAAACAGCAAAAATTATCAATTTGTTTACTACACTTCCGGGGAAAAAAGAAATTCAAAGTGGATATTATAAAGAAGTTTTAATTTAAAATCATATTTAATGTATAATCCATTCATAATTTTAAATCAAAATAGTTTTTTTTTTACGAAGAGAAAAGAAGTTACTTTCGAAAGAAGTAGAAGTAGAAGTACATTTCAAAAGTAGAGAAAAGAAGTAGAAGTACATTTCGATTTACATATAAAATCAATGATCGTATTGCTTAGAAATTTTGTAAGTTCATTGTCTAATATTCATTTCTAGGCTGTCTATTCAATGAAATTATTATATGTAAGAATTTATAGAACGAAGAATTATAGGAAATATATCAAATTTTAAGCATGTATGTCTAGTAATAAGTCAGAGATTTATAGCTTAAAAGAATTATACGAAAGGCTAAACCACATTTTATAAACAATGAGTTATTCAGTTCTTAACCCATTTTATACTAAATATTTCAGACGTCTGCTTAAGATGTCATTTCTCCAACTAAATCCGCGGCTTTAAACATAAGTTGTGAAACTTCAGAAGTTCCTGAAACTACTACTGACTGCTATACACTACACCTGAAGATGGTTGGGAGAATTTCTCTCCTAAACACCTGTCAGCTAGCTGTTCCAAATTCCTTGGCCAAATGGCTGACATGTGTGTCCTACCCATGTCAGACATATCCTCTTCAGTAACGTGTTCCAGCTCAGTGAGACGTGTTTAACTCACAACACTTGTTAGTTTAAAAACCTCATCTATCTTGTCATTCAACAAACTATACGACAGTAAGTAAATGGAGCAGCTTCATTTCCACTCAGTCGAGTCTTTAATCCGACATTTTGACATATAATCAAAAATACATTCTACACGAAAAAACTTTTTTTTAATTACCAATTGGAAAATCTATATATAGAATCCGTTTGTCTTTAACACTTGAATTAGCTAATAATGTGAATATTTAAGCAACTCTTGGAAATAAAAACGAGCAGAATGCTACTTAAAACATTCAAACGAAATGTTTAAATTATGTAAAATTTTATTTATAAAATTTTGAAATGAGTAAGATAAAAATAAATGTTCTTTATCATCGTTTTCATCAAAAGACTAATGTTCAAGATAAAATATTTGTTAATATTAATACTAAGTATTTATTTGCTGAAAGAGAATTTGTTTGAACATACTTATTGTATATTTCTATTTAAGAAACTTATTTATTAATTTAACTTTCAAAGTGACAATTTCCAGCACAAATACATATTTATAATCAACAAACATACAATAAATGATTAAATGTGTCTTAATAATTATTTTAAGAGTAAATGCGAATAAAAACGAAAAATAATTCATAGTAAATTTATTTTTAAAGATGGTATCGGTTAAGTTTGGTATTAATAATGCAATATATATATACAGAACAGCAGAGTAATTTAAGTAACAAATAATTCGTGAATGTACAAAATAAAACAGATTTAACCAGTAAATTATGATACTGTTGTTAGGAAAAATAGAAAAGAAGAATTGAAAATCAAAAGAAGCCATTAATGACTATTGAGGACATGAGATTGCGTAAACAAATAAAAATCAGTTGAATGAAGCAAAAAATTAGATTAAGTGCTTTTAGAAACAATTAAGCTTTATTTTACCTCCTCCAAAAAGAAGTAATTACATTACATAGTGTTCTTTGTAACACTATATTAATTTTTATTTCTAATGATTCGCGAACTGATACTCTTTTCCTTTGATTTTGAATTGTTTGGTTGTATAAGAATAATATAGCTAATGTAATAGATAAAAATATGAAAAAAAAATCATATATTAACAGTGATACTCTCAAATAATGAAATTTATATTGCAGTCTTCTTTGTAATATTACATTGATATTTATTTCTTTAATGAACCATGAACTCATAAAATTTGTCTTTGGATTTGAATGATTCGGTTGAATTATAATAATGAAGCTAATTTTATTAGAGAAAATTTTTTAATAATAATATATATATTTTTTAATAATTGTTGGATATTAAATAAGTAATAAGAGAATTAAATAACTTTTCCGAATATTTTTAATGAATGTTGTTCTTTGCAAAGCTAATCTGTATGGTACAAAACACATCTATCAGTGTTGTTATTAATAGCCTTATTGTAATTTTTGAAAAATATGAAAAATTCTTCTAATTCTTTTATTTATTTATTTTTCATATTCATTAAACTAAACAAAATTTACTTTAATAGAAGAATAAAAAGCTGTGCAAAGGAAATATTTTTATTTCTTCTAAATCCCGACCGAATTTATTTATGAACTACTATCACATTTCTGATTTTCCTTCGTTTAATTTTAAATAAAGCGGCATCCAACCAACAGTTATAAGAATAATAATAGTCTCCATCTAAGCAGAAAATAAACAAACACGATTAACAAAATCATTTAATGAAAACGAAAAAAAAAAAAAAAAAAATCTGTGAGTTCTCTTCACCTTAAAACCAAATAACAATGGTAGAAGATTGTCTAATTTAATTACATATAAATTTAAGCGCCTTTTTGCCAGTAATTTACAGCTTAAATTGCTTGAACGAAAAAAAGAAGTAAATAATTATTATTATTGAACTATTTTCCACGTGCATGCAAAAATTTATTTGAAACATAATTGTCTCATTATTTCTTGTTTATTTCGAGTCACAATGCAAGTTTAAAACATTAGATTTAATTGACTTTTCTTAATTATCTTTAAACTAATGTTTTTAACATTCTTAATTTATATTTATGAAATTGAATATATAATATTCATTACATGTTTTCAAATATATAAGGTTTTAAAATCTTGAACATCCTCTGTTTTATTTCTGGTAATCAAATAACATTCATATTTAAATATTATGGGTATCTGATCTTTGAAAAAGTGTTAAGCTTAAACTCTGCCCCTTAAATATTTAGTTTATGGTGAAGAAGAAATGTAAAGGAATAAGATTTTCTTACAATAGTAGAATAAGATTGAAAAACAAAATAATGTTCATTGGAAACTTTTTACAGGTGTATTGTGCATTGGAAAGTAGTAGAAATAATTTAAAAACTAAAAATATTCTAATGATTATAATAGTAATATTATCCAGATTAGGCGAGAGATGATTTTTTTACCTGATATGTAACGTCAACAGAATTTTTATTTTTTTATTTCATTTTATCAAAGTTTACTTTTAAGAAATGATAAAATTTTACTAATCAAATGTAGATAGATTAAAGAAGCTGAATGTCTTGTATAAAGAAATTGTAATACAATATTAAATATTCACTATTAGTATTAGCATCGAAATGAACGTGAACGCATAAGCATATACACAGCTTTGCGAACCTAATGTATAAGTCTTCTAATTTCCCTTTTAATATTCAAGTTTAGCAAAAATTCTTAGTGAACTATTTTATACATAATATGAAGTTTTAGAACATTAATAATGTTTTTTTTAAAGAATTATGCTTAATAGAGTCTTTCAATAAAATCAATTTTGTAAAATATTTTTAAAAGAATAAAACACATTACCTTTAGCATTACGTTCTTTCGGTACCTTTTTGTTAAAATTTAAATCGCTTCTAATAGTTATTTTTATTTTCAAAATAAAAGTTAACAATTTCTGAAATTGTTTTGTTTTTGTAAGGTCAGAAGTATAATGCTTGAAATCATTGATACATAAATTTATGGATTATATATTTATGAATAATTTTTTTTTATGAAATCATTTGATTTGAGAGTTTCTTCACGTGAATGAGCCGTCACTTATGAAACTATAAAACTAGGCTATAAAAATTGAAGTGTTGTGAATTAAATTGATGTGATAATGTTTATAAATGTTATGGAGAATGTAATAAGAAGGTCAGTAGGAAAAGAGAAAAACAGGACGTGTTGACTCAGCGATTAGTATAAAGTTACAAAGGTGAATGAGTTTTTAATCTGACCTGCAATACATGGTTAGTACTGATTCTGATAGGATGGTGAAAAAGTAAATTTTTGCATTTTATAGAATTATTCTTTAGGACGTGTGAAGCGACCTGTTCCATATATATAATAGTATAGGTCATAAAATTTAAATATTCAAAAATTCCAAAAAATAAATTTGATTTTTTTTATTGTTTGACTATCTAATTAGAAATTAAACATTTCGTTAGTCACATTCAGCAATCAATTAATTAAAAGAAAACTGGAGCATTACAGCCTTTGTTGATAAATAGTTTCACGTAAGAAAATTTATAAGACTATGCATGTATTACCAAGTTCTCTCAAAAATTGTTTTTTAAAGTCAGTCAAAATGGAACTTTAAGATTATCGGAATATCTTTTCTTGTAGTGTATTATCTGAATAAAAATTATTTTTATCAGCAATTTAAACAGAAAAAGAATTCTTAAAGTACACATGTATGAAGATAATATGATTTTAGCACAGGTGCCATCATCATCCCACAACAATACAATTTTCATCAATTATTTGTAGTCCATCATCTACAAATCTCATGTATTTTCAATACGAAATTAGTTCAACAAAGCGAAAATAAGTTTCATTTATTTGATCACTGATATATTTATTTAAAACTGAAGAAAAATACTTCATTTAAAAGATAGTGGATATAACTCTAACAACGAAAATAAATTCAAAAATCCTTGAAAGTAACTCTTTTATTACAAAAGTACGTCTTTCCTGCTAGGAATATTCAATAGCCTACACTACAAAGATATCCCATCAGCACTCTTTCTAATAAAACCTTTCTAGTACAAGCAAAAAAGATATTCCTTGCTTCAGCACAAACTTGACAGATAAGGTAAACGACCGATTCCCGATTGCAGCAGGAGCTAATGATTTTAGCTTCCAGGGATCTATGAATATTGATCCACCACTGCTGGTCAACACACATCACTGTCCACATAATTTGCTCATTCTTATACGGTTGATTGAGAAAAGACATCCCTAGAAATTCAGCATTTCACTGAATTGAATATAAATGTTTATTAAGACTCCTCAAAAAACTTTTTTTAACAGCTTTATTATAATCTACTCTTGATTTGTAATTTATTTTCTAATAATTTTACATTCTTTTTTTGTAACGTATTACGGGTTAGAAATAAAAATGTGATTATTTAGTTATTTGAAATCTTTATCATCAATAATATTATTCTAATATTACAAAACCCAAAATTGATAATTTTACTGCATTAGGATTTATGCCTGATAAAAAATCATTAAAGCATATGTGTTTGATCACCTAAAAATTATTTTTACCTCTTTCGTTGCATTTAAACGTTGCTAGCCCTATTTCATTTCCATTAGGTAGAAAAACGCTATTCATATTTTCTGTGAATTATTTTATGTGTACTACATTCAAAATTGTTAATTGTAATAATATTTTTTAATAAATATGAATTGATTTCCTTTTCTGGTGATTGAAATATTATTGAAAACATATAAATAAATGTCTTGGTTATTTAAAATATTTTTATCTATTTAAATGCATTAAATTGATTGTAGTTATACTTTTTGATGTGTTCAAAGTTTTTTTTTTCCATACTGAAGGCAAGTTCAAGAAGAAATTCAATTGTATTATTTTCAATTGTATTCAATATTACATGTTGTTTGAAGTAGTGAGATACCAAACGCTCTGCCAAATCGTGTTTTAATTCGTTTTAATTTTTTTTATTTGCATGATTTTATATTTCTGTAACTTTAATTCATAGCATAAAACAATTCATTGGATCATTATAATAAATGAGCTGCAATTTTTGTTGAAGATAATTATTTGAATTATTTTTATAAGAACACTATTCACTATCCTTTATGCTCTACACTACACCATATCGTATTTCAATGCCATAATTTATTGACTTGGTAATAATCATTAATTAAAAAAATGACGATTTGGAACAAAGTAGCAAACGCAGCAATATCAATAAAGGAAAAGAGAAACTTGATGCGTATATAAAACCGATAACAATCGCAAATCATTGTTTTTTTAACATATTTTTAAAAAAAATGGTTGTAACATTGTATCATTACAATGAAGGAGATGGGATTGAATAATTTGCTGGCTGCTATCTACGATGTGTTTGGAGTAAAAATTCATGAATTTGAAATTTAAAATAAGAACCTTAAATTAAGGTTTTGAAACGAATTCAACATATTATTAAAATCTGGCATTTACTTGTATCCTGAATGAATTTAAAATGTAAAAACAGTAGATCATATCGTACATCAAGTTTTGAAATAAAATACCACTCAGGTTACTAATTAGAGTTTGTGTTAACATAACTTCTTAAAACAAATTTTATTTTTTAATTAAAAGGTGTAAAGGGAATTCAAATAATTACACGATAAATGTGTTCAGTAATCTCTTTCATTATATAATTAAACGGCAAAAAGTGTTTGTCGCAAAATGTGATTTATTCACTTGAAGATTAAACTTAAATTTATTTTTCACCTTATTCAGTAAACATTGCTATGTATAGTATTATCATAAGTAAGCAAAATAAAAAAAAAATGATAGAAGTACCAAAAAACATAGGATTCTATATTATATTGAAAAACAAATTGAATCGAATAATAATAATACTGATAAACGAGTTCTTAAATGAAGTGCGTTACACATATTTTTTCTGATAGAATGAAATTTGTGTCTTGATGTTACTGTAGCAACATAATTACTTTCTTGGAGCGATTGTTATAAAATAAACCATTCCATAAACCTTTTAACGCTCAGAATAGAACTGTGGATTTTTTCTTTCCTATCTTGGAGGAGATACTAGTCTATAACTCATTCCTCCTAATGATATGCATTATAAACAGAATACATGTCAATTTTATCGTTTAGATACAGTACATGTTAATGTTTTTTCTTCTTTCGCTTACCTCATGTACTCGTTTTGTATTCAATGTAAAATATTTTCCAAAGAATTAAATATACTATTTTAAGTATTTCGGAGTGAAACACCTGTAATCGATAACTTTTTTTTTTTCGCCTTTGAAATGTATGTTACATAAATTTTTGCTGCCAAAATTGTTTTATAAGGCATATAATACTATTAAATAAAAATATGTTTTAAGAGGCACAAATGTTTTAAATAGTATTTCAAAACTTTTTGTTTTATATTATATTCTTGTATATAATTATATATATATTTCTTTTTTTTCTTTCAACTCAATTTAATCGTGCAGTCAAGACATTTTTTTTTTTTTTTTGTCTTTAGAAAATAATTGATAACTCATTTTATACATTAAAAAGGGGGTATATTTCCTTTAGAATGTTCTTATCTCAGAATTCTGTAGTTCTTGAATCAGTTCCAGCAAAAAATATTTTTTTCATCAAATCGTTTTCTTGCGTAATCTACCGACTTTTAAGAACTCGTTGGTGCAACGATTGAAAGACCATTTTGTTTATGTTGAACTTAATATTACTAACCTAGATATCTGTTTCAACATTCTATGTTTTATGAATAAATTTAAGTTTGTTTGCAATAACAATTAATAACTATGATATACAATGAGAAATTTCTCAGTAAAATGAAAACTTTTAATTACGAAGTATTTTTTACTTAATTGTATTTCTTTTTCAGCAATAACGGATGTTCTTAGATGATACAAGATACAATTTAAAAAATGCAAAAATTACAAAATATTGTAGATATATGATGAAGTGGTAACTACGTTACAAATGATTTGCTGAAGTAGTAATCCAGAGTATATATATTTTACTACGTAATTCATTTTCATTCTGTAAAATAAACTTGTTAATTCCTCATTAAGATTTCTGCTATTAATAACATCATATAGAAACTGTTCAAAAAACTGTGTGGTTTTCATATATATATATATTCATTGTATACATATCTGTAAAAATGTTTATTCTAATATTTAGTTCTAAAAAGAACAATATAAATTCTAATAAAAAGATCGTTACAGGAAATCTAGCAATCAGAAAAATAAGAATGAGAATAACAAAAATCATATAATCTGAAAAATAAGATTAAGTTCGATATGAAAATTAACAATAAAAATGCAAAACCAGGGAGGATAAAAGGTTTCTAACACAACTAGAAAAATAAAATTTCTCATAGGATGAAAAAAAAATAAGGCTAATACGATTTACATTTGTAACACTAATAAAACTAAGACTAATACTATTTACAATTGTATGACTAATAAAACTAAGACTATTACTAACGACAGTAGCAAGACTTATGCAAATAAGACTAATATGAATTGCAGTAGCAAGACTTATGCAAATAAGACTAATATGAATTGCAGTAGCATGTCTAATAAAAAAAGTACCCTGATCAGAATTACAATAATAAGAATTCTAATAATCAACAAAAAATTATACTTCTATATAGTAATAGGATTAATAATTGTTCCGAATCGAATTGAACCGAGAATTAAGCTGTTAATAATAATTCTAAAAAAATTATGAATATGACTGATAAGAATTCTATCAGAATAACAAAAATTATATTTCTCATAGTAGGAATAATAATTCTTGTTTTAAAAATAGGACTAACATTAAGATCATATTAATTTGAAAAAATACCGGTATCATTAGAATTATTCTAAAACATATAACCTTTAAGAGTATTAGTTTTCCTGAGAATAAAAAACAAATTCATGCAATTCTTATTTAAAGAGTTACAAATTGCTTACTTCATACGATTTTGTTGTTTGCGAAACTTACGCTAAATATCATGGCAAAAGTAGAGATGATATAAGCAAACTGGAAAGTAAGAATCCTCTAACATTCTGAAATTGGTCACATTACTTCAAACACACCGACAAATATTCAACCATAAGTTACTTAATTCATTCTTAATTAGCCTTAGCCAGAAAGTAATTAGAAACATTTCTGATTTCCTTCAATTTGTTTGGCTTCCAAGGATCGTAGATCCGAGACCCTTTTTTAAAGAAAGGGGCTTTCTCTGCAATTGCTGTGTTCCATATCCTATCGTCTTTCAAGATAAGCGTAAGCAATTATTTAAATGATCTAATTCCAGATGTGAAGGCAACCTGAAAAGTTTAACGTTTCTTCGATAATTGAGCGCTCAAGAAAGTCTTAGCGCTCCCGTCTACTTACTTTTCAACGTGCGGTTCACTGAATTCTCTTGAATTCTGAATTGATTCTGAAGTTGGTTGAATAACATTAAAGGAAAGGAGGAATTAGTCGCTGGAAGCATATTTTAAAAACCATTAAATGAACATCGGATATCCCAATGAAGATGTGAAAAGCAATATGGAATTTTCGACCCTATCTCTTTTCAAGTTTCTATTTTCATTAATGGAGATATCTTAGAAACCAGATTTTGAATTCTAAAGAAACGTTAGCTTGTTTCATTTCCTGTGAAATAATTAGTTTTGGATTTGGGCAGTTAGTTTGGATTAGTGATATTAAGTTTCGGAGCTGGAATAGTTACGAGTAGTTTGAATTGGTATAATTAATTCTCTGGATTGAGTAGTAAGTTTGATTGGTATAACTAATTCTGGTGAGTAGGGCGAAATTACGTATGGATATGTCCTTGATATTCAGCCTAAGAATATTGAAAGTATATCTTAATATCATGAGAAAAAAAATTTAATAAATTGTTCCATTCTTGTAGATGCAATATATATATGAGCATTTTTAATTTAGTGCTTATTTTCTGGGAAACAAGGCAATATAGAAGCAATTTTTATCATATATTTGTCAAATTTGGAATATGATCTATTGTGATAAGGAAATAGTATATATGAATAACACATCTTGAGTAGACTTACACCTTCGTACTTATTGTTAATAATCTAGTAAAAAGTAATTGGTAAATTGGTTTGCAAAACACAATACACATATTTACCTTTATATACATTTCAGACTGGGATGTTTAAATTCTTTTATAATTATAGAATACCAAGATTTATCTTCGAAAACAATGTCTTACCTGTAAAGAAAAGAACAAAAATTAGGAATCAGTAAACTATTAAATAAACAAGTAATAAAAATACTAAATTAACAATTGAATTTATTACTAACACTTTTAATAAAACATGTCAAAACAATTAAAATATTACAAATATTGATATAACCTATATAATTTCTTAAGCTATAAGCACATTTACTGATACATTTATTAAAATTATAATTCGTAGTAATAATGATAATAGTACTTGTATTTTAAATGGATATATATTGATGTCGAATGGTTTCATAATAAATTGAAATTAACAGCTTTCGACAAAAATAATTAAATTAATAGTTATAGTTTTTTGTGAATATTTCCCAACTATCAATTTATTCCGTATTGTTGATTCAGTTGATGGACATTGATTCTTTTCTCAAGAAACTGACTTGCAATATCTTATTGAAATACAGTTTGCGAAGACGAATTTAGTTTTCTTTCTCTATAAATGAACAGAAAATTCATTGAAAAAGAACTAATGCTATAAATTGCAGGAAATGTTATCCTAATAATTAATATTAATATTCAAAGACCACGTGTTAATACTAATATTCAAAGACCACGTGTATTTTATATAAAAATGTATCACTCTGAAATGTTTTCATTTCACATACATCACAAGATGCTTTTAAGTGCAATAGAACAACTCCTTTGTAGTCTCGTGTTTATTTCCTGACTAATCCTGAATTAGATTAAATTTTATTATTTTGAAGTATAAATATTTATACTATTTTGATTTACATTATTTTAAAAATTCCCGGAAAAAAAATCCTTTAGTTCTTGGCTTTAGGATTTCATTATTTTCTTGGAACAAAATATTTGAAACTGATTTTTTTTATTAATGTATAAAGCATTTAAAGCTTGGTATGACTAAACAACCATAGCGTGACTAAATTAAAACCATCCATCTTCATGTTCTAAAAATAAGTTTAACATAGGTGTCAAATTACTTCTTTGTGCTATTGTCTACACCCAACACCCTGTACAGGAACTCTAATCCCCATAACAAAACTTCGATAGATTTCAATTACGACTATAATTTGAATTCTCAAACCGACGACATATATGTTAAAAGCGCTTTCGCAGCAGTCCATTATAAATTCCAACCTACCCATTTCTCAAAATAATAAATCCTCGTCATCAGCTACATCACGCACTCTCGACTGAAACGGAAACCTTGTGTTAAGCAACTTCGCATCAATGAAACTTCAGATTTACAGGCTCTTTCGTGATTACAGAGTGAAAGCTTCCACGCCTACAAACTGTCTCGATGGATATAACACAATGTGTTAGCCATACAATTATGCCAACATTCATTATGCTGGTGTGTCCACTCCTAACGACATTTAGTCTGTATAATCAATCTGCAGACATTGTTGATGACTGACCATTCACAGAGGGGCTGGGGGAGGAGAAAGATATGTCGGACACTCCACATTGACCCCATGTGTTGAAATCAGTCGAACCGGAAGAGGGTTCCGTGACGGACATTGGTCACTCCTGAGGATTGGTCACTGGGGAAATGATGCTCCAGTGCCCATTGGACAGATCGTTTTGTAGGAGCAGATTATTGGATAGATAGGAGCTTAAGTTGAGTACTTAGTACGTAAGGAGCAGTGAGTAATTGTAGGAACAATGCAAAGCTTTGGTTTATTTTGGAAAATTTAACAAATAGCCGTTTGTATGTTTTGATTTGAAATTACTGTATGTGTTTCGGAATAAATAATTGTATTTTATAAGTCAGTGAGAACGAAAACCATTGCATTTATTTAAATTAAATGTAGTTCATCTCTCACTCTATCTCTCTGATGTTACCGAATAATAAGAATAAGAGTTGTTTGGTATTCTTAATGCACAATTTAAGAAAATATGTATAATTTAATCACAGGTACTGTTCTTTTCACGCGGAAATTCATTGTTGGAAATAAATATATTAAGATTTTATCACGACGTTTATTCTTTATTAACTTATCGATGTATGCAAAATAGTATATAATTAGTCGATAAGTTATTGTTGAAATTAATAATAAATTTCGATAATAAATTTCGATGCGGTTAGAAAGATTGCTATATCATTAATTTGAATAATAATGAAGTCTCTTACAATCAAACATTATTTCTGTTCGGAAGAGGAGAAACGGAATAATATTTATTTTGAAACAAATCATTAAATACCATTTAAACTTATATCATTGTTGGAATAAAATAAGCTTAATTCCCTCACAATGGAACGAGACATACATAAAATAATAAAACTAGAATGTATCAGATTTAATTCGTAAATCATTCTTTAACTAGTATTACCAGCACATCGTATCTTCGATCGATTTCAAAATTAACTGTACCTTTGTTTCAAGTCCGTTTGCCAATAACATATTTATCTCTTTGATCCCCTCAATTATAATGGTATTCCTTTATTACAAAGAATTTCTTCCTGAGCTAATTGAATAAAATATATCTGTAATCTATTAAATGGATCCTTATAAATGTAGATAAAGAATCTTTGTTGAAGGGATTTTTTAACTGATGCTAAAATAAGTTTTGAACTGATTAATGCAAAATTCAGTATGTACGCAGTATCTTAAGTTTGTAAAAATACCACTGTAATTTATATAGTAAACTAATATGATAATTGAATAATATAACATTAGCAAATTCTATTAAAATCTGTATTGATAATTTATAAAATAAAATTTGAGTTGGAAGTAATTCCCATTAGAAAGAGTTGGAAATACTTGCAATTCCCATTAGAAAGAAATGGAAATACTTGTAATTCCCATTAGAAAGAAATGGAAATACTTGTAATTCCCACTCCAGGTGTAAAATTTGTTACATTTTACTAATCATTAAAATTTTCTAAAATAAAATTTACTTATTATGAGTCAGCATTTCTCACTATATCTTTTAAATGTTAACATTTTAAATGTTTAATTTCATAACAAATGGAATTTTTTTCCCTATCAAAATTGTATAGATCTACTTATTATATCTAAACGCCAAATATTTGACCCCAAATTGTGAATATAATTAAAAGCTTCTGAAAGCAAGGGAATAGCATTTTCTTTGTTTTCATTGTTAGAGCTTTGTATATATATATATTGCTGAACTTTCATTTATCAAGGCTGCACTAGAGTCACACGATTTATCATTAGATATATCTTAATAGCACTAAGGTATAGTCAGATGATGAGTGTGATTTATGAATTATCACAACTTCAGGGAAGTGAAGCTATTTCGATATGACTGGGTCACATACCATACATGCGTATTATAGTTTTAGATACAATGAAGTTTGAGGCTTTAAAATAAGCCATTTAAACTGTTAACGAATCACTTAACGAATGCTACTTTAAAGAATAAGCGTAATTACCTATCACTCATATATTATTGTTATAGACATTATTGTTGTGATGTTTTAGCACCTGAATAAAGTTAGTCGGTATTTGGATATAATAGGTATTTTACATAAATATAATAACCTTTGATTTTCATTTGGTTTTAGAGCCATGAACTATTTTCTTTTTGAATTTTACAAATTAACAATCCCATTTATGGGTCATCATACTTATTTTTTAAATAATTGTTAATATAAATTAAATTAAATTTTTAACATAAATTTATAAATTTAAATTAGTTATATTTATCACCATTAAAAGAGCTGCTCTAAAATTACTCCCTTCCCTTTCCTTTGAATTCAATAATAGCTACAGAAAAATGAATATATATATATATATATATATATATATATATATATATATATATATATTCCAGCAGTTCGTGAAGGTATTATTAATTTATTCGTACTTTAAGTGTATTAATATTAGATCTTATTGCCAAATAAATAACAAACATTAAATATAATAAATGTGTGCCCCAATTTAACCTATTGCCTCATAAAATTTGAGATAACTTGTTTTGAATAAAATCAGAATGCTTTAAAGGAATAATTATGCAAACAACAAGCAAAATATTTAAAGAAATTACCATACAAAAATTAAATAAATGGAAACATTTATATAATTGCAATTTGATACATATTAAAACAAGTTAACACTTGAAAATAAATATTTGTAGATGTATATGGTTATGGAATAATTTATGAGAGTAATAAAATAACACTCTTTTGCTTTAATTTATTATAGCTGTTCCGACTAAGCAGCAAGTTTTGTTTAAAGGATAACATATAATCTCCTTTGCGTGAAAAGTAATGCTTTCGGAAAAATTAAAGATATTGTAAAGGAACAAAATTTCAATTTAGTAGTTAAATAGTTGAAAATTCAACGTTTATTCCAACGAAAAGAAAAATACACATACTCGTATTTTCCTTATGCATTTTTAATCACAGGAAGTTAAATGTTTTTCGAAAATTATCTCCTCAGGCTAATGAAGGAAAAAGAAGAGAAATCATTTCGCATTGCATAATTTATTTAATAGTAGATTTGTTTCTTCATTTTTTTCTCATTTGTCTAAAGCATTTAATGTTGTTATTTACTTACCCGTAATAGTTTACAGACAAGCTACGATTCAAGCAATTCCTTTAGTATAAAAGAAAATTAGAGAAAACATTCATAGTGAAATATTACACATGCAGGCATATTGTGAAAAAAATATACATACACACACACACATATATATATATATATATATATATATATATATATATATATATATATATATATATATATATAAATATTTGTTATTATGTTTCTAAAACTGTTTCAGCCTCAAATTAAAATACGAGCCACAAAATATGGTAAATTTCCCAAGTAGATAAATAATGTAATATTAATGCAAATTTGTGACTTAATTCTGTTACTCGTCTCGGCAGGCAATTGTATTCTAAAGCCGAATTTATAAAAACAGAGATGCACTCTCTCTCTCTCTCTCAAAAAAAAAAAAAAAAAAAAAAAAAAAACACCCAATATCAAATCTTCATATGTGAGTTCTAACAGCTCCTATAATATAACAAAGAATACGCTTACCGAAACGCGATGCGAGTACATCTTTCAAATATTCAGTTAGTCAGACAACGTTAGGCCCCAGTCTCAATGAATCACGTAGACACGCAAGAAAACACCCGCGCACATCATACTATCATCCTTCCCATTATATTGTAGCCTTATTATCTCTAAATTCAATTCTTTGATGCTTTTATATGCTTTTATATATTTTTTCACTCCATTCTAAAGTTTGCTTAAATTGCATCATCACATTTCATTTTACAGAAAAGAAGATATTAACTGAAATATAAAATCAGAAATATCCCCCCCCCCCCAAAATGTTAGTTAAGGGATATTTCGCGATAGGGGATATTGCATGGTTATGACACATACCGTTTCTGAAAATTAGAGTTTGAAATTATTACTTCATTAGATTTTTTAACCATAAATATTCATGATTCGGCCTTTGAATGAAGATGGATACGATGCCTAAATGTATAGAAGACGAATTATATTTAGTACAAAAAATATATTCTATACAAATGTTTTAACATACATTTTATGCAGAAATTTTATCTAGTTTAGAGGTCTTCAACTTGGGTTCCCTAGAACTTTGACAGGGGTTCCGCAAGTGATCACTATTTACTTAATCAAAGCGCCAAAATTTTTGTAAAATTTTAATTTTCATAATGGATCGAATTCTTAAAGGCAGTTTACTTGTAAAAAAATATAAATAAATATTTTTAAGGATAATATAAAATCTTAAATTGCTTAAAATTCACGCGCATCAAATACATTAATTGAGACACACTATGTCGCATATTAATCTCCGTTCTTTGGCTCAGATCAAGAATTGCCCTCTTATTTGGCCACTTATTTTACTATTTTCAAGATGTAAAGTAAGATTGACGCCACTCTTTTAAAACAGAAATTTGGGGCAGATTGTATTTTGAAAGATAATATTGAATACTTATCTAATTTGCATAGTATTTTATTACACAGTAATGCTAAACTATGCAAATTAGATAAGTATTCAATATTATTAAAAATTAGTTTAGTCCAACTTTAATCGGATCTACAGAAAACATTTCTTGAATATTTCCGTGTTCAAAAAATTATCTTGGATCAAAAATTCGTTTGAAGACTGTAACACCTCCGAACTCTATTAAATGAAAGAGTACGGCAAATGGATATGCTAACCCATATGCAATTGAAACTAAAATTTAGTCAAGTTGATATTATGCAATTTTAATTAACATTGGAACAGAAAATCCTGAAATTGCCAAAAGAACTGTGAAACATCTAACGTCATTTGTTTAAACCTATGTACTAGAAAAATCTTTCTCTTTGTACACTGCGACAAAAACAAAATACTGAAAAAGATAGGATGCTGAGGATAAAATTAGGTAGAAAATTTCAACAATTATTCCAGACGTAAAAATACTTCGCAATAAAAAGCAATCACTGCCAAGTCAATAAAAAAGATTTCTATTTATTAATTTGTTATAATTTAAAATATTGTTGATTTTGTTTATTACTCACAGAATACATTTCAGAAGGAAAAAAAAACATTAGCTACCTTACAATTTCTTGTTTTATTAAAATATTTGTATTGTGATACAATGAAGAATCAATAACAATTTTGTTAATTTCAGTAGAATAATGCTTTGATACCCTATTTTTTTCTGCTCTATGATCAAGAGAACGGTTCTTCAAGAAAACGTTAAGCTAAAAGGGTTCTCCAAATTTTAAAAAGTTGAATACCCCTGATCTAAGTGAATATTATTTTTTTAAAATATGTTTCTCTCAACTTGTCAGAGAAAGGAAACTATCACATTAATATTCAAATATTTTTTTCAATTAAAAAGTGTTTGTAGTTTAGATCATCTTCAAATATTAAACGAAGAATTCTTTTAATTCAATTCAAGTATTTGTACATAAAAACAATATATATATATACATAAATGGAAACAAATTTAAATTCTCGCATTTTTTCTCATTAAACATTGATTCTCATTATTATTAATGTGCTTTAAGGAAAACACTAGGATGTTATGAATGAATTAATAATATCCTGTGTTGTGCTTGTACATACAAATATATATCAATCATTTATATTTGATCATAAACCTATTTTATGTTAGTATTCGAATATTTTTTGTGGGGGGGACGCGTTTCTAATTGGTGTCCTATCTTAGTATCAGGCATAGATTACACAAAAGTATAATGAGTATCTGCACATAAGAACTTCGCAAAAAATTGTCTTGTGTTTCTGGCCACAATTTTTTCTTCTTCCTGCATACATATTCTAAGTAAAATAAGTGAAAGATGTTAAGAAGTAGTAAATAATACCTCTGTCACCACATGTGTTGTTTTCTACAGCAAACGTATCACCGTTAAGGGAACCTTTATCGTCCCTTAACCCCCATAAACGTAGCTCATGACATGTAATCAACAAATGAACGTTCCATCATTCCATCGAAGCCATTTCGATCAGCATTCGATGACCATACTGGTGATAAAACTACCGCAACCAATAAAAAGTAGAAGTAAAAGGGATATTTATAAAAAAAGGAAGAAAAAGAAGAGATAGAAAGAGTTTGTCCATTAGTTGGAAAGGCTTGGAAGAAGTTTATGCTCGGACAAATACAAGTGAAAGAACGCCTAACTGCGACCATGGGAATACGGGTGAGTAATGGCCTAACCACTATTATACCTCCCTAGGCGCCGGGGTAGGCTGGCTTGATTACAGAGCTCTGTGAGTTGTATTAATGTGGGATAGTTACAGACTCGCTAACTCTGCCACGCGCTACGAATGCATTAGATTTCAATTAAAGTTTCCGTAAGTGTTCCCTAAACAATATTTTATCCCTTTTTGAGCTTAGGCTTTATTTCCTTTCCTTGGGTGCGACTTTCTTTCTTGGTCCTTTGAAGTGGAAGAGAAGCCCTTGTAATTGGGGCACGAAGTCCTTTATGGGTATTTAAGAGCTCCCCTCAGCAAGAAACTATTGGAAGGTTTTGTGCTGATCGAATGTTAAGTGAGCTAAGTTTTGAACCTTGGATTACAGATATTGTTGCACGGTAATATTATGAAAAGGTGTATTTTATTAGGATAGGTTTTTGCATCATAAAATGTTGCAATTAATTAAATTTTATTTTTTTCCCTTTAAAGTAATAATTCGAAACTTAAAAGAAAATCGTCAGTTATGAAAGAATAACTAAATATTCAAAAAATTTAATTGCCTTCCCCACAAGAATTCGGGATTTCTGGAGTTTATTATTCTTTATTTATATCATATATACACATTTATTTCCGGTACATTATTTATTCAGCTCTGGTTCGTACATTCCATAGTATATCAGCTAGCTGAAGGCAGAAATATCTATATTGTCTGTCATTATAAAAATGTATAAAAAATTCTGAAGAAAATTTTACTAATCGTAAAATAAAATTTTATCATTATTTCAAAATTGCGGGGTTATATTAAATACTTATGAACACGCTTTTCAGTTGTGTACTTTAAGAAATCTAATCAAAGCTTATTTTACTGACTTAACTATTTTGCATTTTTATTTATTTAACGTTATTTTGTTAATAAAATAGAAGATATATTAATAAAAACAACATGTACTAGGAAACAATATTAATTGAAAATCTTAAGAAAATACTTAACAACAATAAAAAATTCTTATAACACAGGAAAAATAAATGTAAATTTATAAATCAGCTTACCATTTTCTTATCAAAATAAAGCAGTTTTATATGAACACCAAGTAAAATATATTGCAATTTAGAGGTTAAAGTTATTTTAATATAATAGCTAATCCGTATTCCTCTGACGAAAAAAAAGTTTGATTATTTTTTTTTTATTTAATTCAGTTTTAATATTTTTTTAAAAAAATCCTGTCCCATAAATCTATTTTTGTTTGAAAAAAAATTAAGTAGTACATCTGTAGAATTGTTTTGAATTTTAGAAGTAGAAGAATATCGCTTTGCTTCATTTTCCTTCAAAATAATTTTTAGCTGGAAAACTAAAATACGTGACAAATTTTATTCTTTTATTTTGTTCATTTTGACAGATAATGTTTACAATAAATATAAATAAAACATCGATCCACGCATTTGGAATGTATGCTATTCAAATCAGCAATTTTTTGTTGTTTTTGAAACCATTTTTTTGTGCAAAGCTCTTGATTTCTTTGATTTATTAAGGCTTACACTTAGTTTGTAACAATATCTGGCAACATTGTCTTAATATATTTCTTTTGATTCAAATAAAAAAAAATGACGCGTAGGAAAAAAAGAGTTTCTTGTTGGAGAATATCAGAATTGGCTTTCTAGGTTATTATATAGTAAGTCTAGAAGAAAATTTTTGAACGTAACTGAAATCGAGCTCTGTAATAAAGGGGTTACAGAAAAATAGAGTTTATTTTAATTACAACGCCTGAACTCAAAATATAATTAATAAAAATAATAACTTATATTTACTAAAATATTTATTCATATGTAATTTATAAAAAAAATATTAAGTATATATTTTATACTTATAGGATGGAAATGTATCACAGAAGCAAATGTATCATATGAGTACATTTCCTCTTTTTCATAAGAAGATAATATGCATACCATATCATAACAGTAATTTACATTATATCCCCTATATTTTAATACATAAGAAATATTTTCCAAACTGCTACTTGGAAACAGACTATAAATGATTCTTAGAGTATATAACTTCAAAAATGTTTTTAAATTTCCTTTCATGAAGCTTTCATTTTAACTATAAACACAATTTAGAAAAATCTAAACGTGTCGGCACACGGATAAGGTATTTCTCAGCCACATTCATAACTGATAAAAGCACTAAGATGCATATCTGTATCACAGTTTCCTACAACTAAATGTCTAATTTAGTTTCAAGCTAAGATATCAAACAATAATAATAATAATAATAATAAGCATGCTGTCATGTGAAACAGATGAAATATTAAATTTTTTTTTATCAATAAAATATGTTGGTGATTATTGTTTATAAAAATATAAAGACGGAAAGCATTTTTAGCAATTTGATTTCAAAATAGGTATCTTAATCTAAAATTGGTTACCTTATTGTATAATACATACTTAATGTTTTCAGCTCTAGCTAATCATTGTTATTACTTCCTGTAAGTTAACTATTATTATTAATTAACTTCTTGATTGTATGAAATGTCATAGCTTGTAATAATAAATGTATTTTTACAATTTGCCAAATAACCATGGTCGCAATTCTTAAAATTCTGTTACGATTAACAGTGATTCAATAAGATAATACTATCTAAATAAAGAGGAACTTATTTGATTTAATTATATTTATTTAGAATAACAATTAGGGATTTTGTAATCAAGGATAAAACAATTATGAATGAACTTTGTAGATTTACAAACTGTTATACAGTTTCACAACTATTAAGACGGAATACCATATTTACTAGTTAACTCCTTAGTGTAGACTCCTGGTAATCAGTATTTCAGCCGTCATCATTCTTTAGGCAGCCGCTAGATGGCGTGCTTGAAAGTAGGCCGTTACAATTATTACATTTTTGTATAAGATTAAAAATTAAAAACTGTTATAAGAAATACCGTTTATTGTGAGTTCACATATGACGGCTCTTAATATTTTAAAATGCGATTCTTATTTGTTTTGTTTTAATTGTACGGAAATCAATTATCCCGACCTCCAAATTTTTACTTAACATCTAGAAACATATATGTAATGAGAAATTTAATGAACCCATATGTAGAATTTTAACAAAGAGATATTTTATATCAGTGCTATTTTCCAAAGACGAAAAAAAATAATGTTGTCAAATTTGCCTAAAGCGAAATTATTTTAAAAAAATGAAAATTATAAAAAAAAATATGTGAAAACATAAAGGGTTTTAATATACGTCTATATAAAAATATTTTTATAGAATTTTGTCTATGCTTAAATATATAAAAACAACAACTCTACAGAGACACATGAGGGTTATTGCTTTTGGTCATCGTAATTTAACCACTATATAGTGATGAAGAAAGTACATAAACTGATACCTCTCAATATCCGTACTTTAAAATCCGTATTCATTTAACATGCAGGTGCCCCCATTATTTCTCAAAACTGACTTACAATGAAACCAGGATTCGAATACGCGGATCGATTTGAACTTGTACGATATCGAAGCTCTCGAAAATGACCACTTGGCTACCATGGCATTTATTGTAGATAAAATTATTTCACAAATTTTGTTCATAAAATTATCTACTTATATGATTAAATTTTTAAAATATCATTTAAAGCTGAAATAACGAATGATAAATTTTAACTATCTTCTAGGATATGAATAGTTAGAATAAGACACTTATAAAATGTTACAATGTCTAGAATTTAAAGCTTTCGAGTAAAAAAAATATAAATGAACTCAAAGATAAGGAACAAGATTAACTAGTAGTCTACATTATTGAATCCCCGTTGCGTAGTGTTTCTGAGAATATTCAATGTAACCAGCATTACTGATGCGTGGGAGAAGGTAGATCATTTATCAAATATGACACATGGTGAAAACTATTTCTCTGTCGTGTTGTATAGGAGACAGGCCTGAAACGATAACAGAATCAGTAATGCCTCGACATCAGTATTGACACAAATATTGTAACAAGGTTTCTACGAACTGCAACATTTCTGTTACGTGCACCAATGTTGTAACAATTCGCTGAAATGTAACTCAAACTAATACTAATTCACAATACAAATACTTCTAGAACGGGAATCCTTAATCTGCTCTCTGAGGACTTCTAAGGGATCAGAGAAAAGATTTCTGAGCTCCGGGGATTCGAGTAAAATTATTAACTCATTAATTCTCATTTTAGGTATAACCAATTATATTTTGCATTATTAATTTTTATAAAGTTATGAAATAAATTTTCACAGTTTTACTATTAGCTATCCTCAAGTATATAGCAATGAAATTCCATGATTTTATCCAATAATCATATTGTTGGTAGATAGTGTGTACATGCGACGCAAGTAGCAAGGAAAATAAATGAAGATTTACTTCAAATTCCTTTAATATTAGATATAAAAGAAATATAAAGCCGTAGATAAAATTGTGTGTTTGTTTTCTTTTTTAAAAGAAGTGTATACATTATTGTGTCATCTTCGTTATTTTAACAGGTTTTCAAGAAAGTGGCTTCCTTCGGAATTTTATTTCTTAGATGTAAGTAAATTATACTTAGAAATTTTTTTTAAAAAAAATGTATGAAAGGAGGAATCTGTTTTGGAAGGGTTCTATGAAACAAAGGTTCAAAAACTATATTCTTTAATGTTTTATGCTATTAAAGTGGAACCGTGCATATTCAAATGAAAAACGTTTGTTGTTTTCAAAATGCACAGCTTTCAACTAAATCTGAAGAGTTATATCAATGTATGAAGTGAAAGGTATTATAATATATATATATATATATGAAAAAGGAAATATACGCATGGTTGTAAAAAGGAAATTCTTTTATATAATAGGCATGAATTCGTTTAAACTTACGGTATCCGTACACCTTTAAAACATCATTTTTGTCAAAGTTTTCGATTTTCTAATTTTAATCTCAGTTCAAAATATAAACTTTTTTTTTCTAATTGTGTTTTAATTTTACTTACACCTTATTTAGAACTTAAGTTACAGGGATTTGAATTCTACTGGGTAGTTAAATTTTAATTATATTTGAAGGATTGTTTTTGATTTTTCTCAAAATGAGTTTTCTTGACATATTTGCATATGGCAACGTAGATATCAGAAAAAGTTATGAACCAAACTAAGTTACATTTTGCAAGTATCTTTCTTATATAGTTTTTAAGAACATCTACTACTTTCATGGTTGTAAAATTGATACATGTTTAGTAACAAAGGTGTAAATCATGTATTGTTATAAATTGTTCTTGATTTTTCATTATTATTGAACTCGAAACATAGTAAAAATTGTAACAATATGATTTTCATCATGAAAGTAGTACCAGCCCCCAAAAATGTTATGATGAATAAGATAAAATTTGTGCAGAATAATGATATTTTTGTTTACTTTTGAGTTATGAGGGTTATTCTAATAATCAAGTTATGTACTATTTTTACCAAGTTTTCCACTACAAATTGTTTTTGAATTAAATGCAAATTATTAAATGTGTTTTTATAGTTTTAGGTTATATTTTAGCATTTAAAATATTTTGATAGCAAATATCAATGCATTTCAAAAAGATTTCTCCGAAGGTGCACGGATACCTTAATCAGTTGAATAATCGTAAGATTTGAAAAATGCAACAGAAAACAAAAGATCAGTTCATTCTAGATGAGATCAAAATGTCTGTATAAAATCAAAGAACGCGAGATTCATAAACAGTTTCAAAAGATCTGATGTTAAAGTCTGCAATTAATCACTAATTGAAATTATTTCTTTTTTTATTCACTAAACCATTAATAGTCTGAACAAAATAAATGAACTATTAGAAAATTAACATAAGCCTTTACATTTTGCTACACACTATGTGTAATCATGTTGCAAAGTAATGTTTAAGCAAACTTCCAGGTTGAGTAGCTTACATCAAACACAATTTTTTTGCTAAACATTCCAGTAGTACACACAGTCCTTCCTTCCACCTCCACTTAATTTCAAAACAAGTCTCTTAATTTCTCATTGCTACTTGAAATAATTCAATAAAACCAAACCTGAATCTTGCATTACACACCGAAGAATAAAAACTTCAATTCTTCAATAAAACCTTTAACATTTACAGCACAGATTGAAGCGGGGTGATATATCTCTACATCAAAGATGCATTTGTTCCCCATGTCATGGACCTTAACAACATGGTCCCTTTTAAACAGAACTTCAATGTACATGCTCTTTTAAAGCATGGTGGGTTAAATATATTGGTTTTCAATTAAAGTTCTAAAGTATTTTAATGCTTTACGGGGAATGGTAATTTATCAGAATGAGAAAGGACCTCAGTGTTAGATTCACGATGAATGGTTGTTTTAAATTACTGCTGTTAACGGAGGGGAAGTTGTCTTTTCAATTTAAAGATTTTGGAAAGATAAGTTGCATCAATTCGGGTTTATAAAGGTATTTCTATTAGATTTATTTCCATTAACTTCCATTTTAACTATGTTAACGAACCTTAATTAATTTTCCCTATCAGGAACTTAGAAAATGTTTTTAATTATTTTGAAGGATATTTTTGTGTTACTTTTTGGATGGTCAGGCTGCTAACTATTTTAATATTGATTAGGTTAAAAACGGAGAGACTTGTTAAAAATAACCAACTATCATAGATTAGAGAATGTACAAAAACAATTTAACGAAAGAGGATGTAACTGTTTTATCTCTCTAAAATGTAACAGAATGTCATAGATGCATACTGAACTTACAAGATGTTTGGAACTATCATTACATTCAGTTAGATTCTGATCATTATTTTGTAAAACCACCATTAACATCTTCTTTTGGTAATTTTACGTATCTCAAAGGTAGATTACCTTCCCTCTCATTAATTTTTTCTCTATATTTCTGCAATTTTCATAGCTTATTTACTGCATTTTTCACTCTAATAACTTTTACTATCTTTATTGTCCCCACATACAATTTGACAATTTTGGAAAAAAAAAAAAAAAAAAAAAAAAAAAAACTTTAAAATTCTAACATTTTCATCTTCAGGTGGAATTTTACTTGATACCTTAGAATGAATTATTTTTATCGTTTACAAATTCTATCACACAAAGAAATAGAAATTTGTAGTTAAATGTTATTTTTTACAACAATTATTGATACATTCTCTTTAAATTAACTATTCAGAAGAATATACAATAGGATTTCCTCATTATTTATTTTAACATGACTTTCAGCTGATATAAAACAAATTGAGAAATAATTTGTGCTAATTTTTTTTCAAATAGAAATGTCATTTTCGTTTAAGTATTTATCATGTTGATTAATTTATGTTTCAATACAATATCATGCAGAAAAAGTTGTAACAAAAATAATAATAATAAATTTCAGATGTTAGATTTGTAATATGAACTTAAAGTGATGAGTTAGTTCACATTAAATACTTTTTTCCTTCTTGAAATAGCTTGTCATAATCCAGTGTCATAAATTTTTTATATATACTATGTAGAAACATTTGAAATTTGCTTAAACTTTAAAATAGTAAAACATAAATGTATGACATTATACCAGTTTATTGACTATCATGAACTCTACGATCAATTGTAACGTTAAATGGTAGACATAATAAATATTATGTTGCAAGAAATAAGTAGAAAAACTGTTTCCATAAAGTTTGTCAAATATTTGTTTATTAATTAGACACTTCTTAAAATATCACTATTAGCATATATTATAACATTATTGAATATATTTTACTAATATTAATACTTAATTAAATTTTATTTCACAGATTCTTTTGAAGTTTTCACCGAAGAGAAATTTAAGGAAAATGTTTACATTAGTAGATTAATGGGGATATTTTTTTATATTAGTAAATGCTCTGTTATGGCGTTTGCACAGCAATGCATTCTTAAGTAAAATTTCAGCAAAAGAAATTTTTATAAAATATTTACCGTACTAGCCTCAATGTAAAGCGACGAAAATGTAAATATAGTTAGGAAAAAAAACGATGAATTTAATATGATCCATTCATTTTATATAAAAGAATTCAATGAACTCAAATTTAGGGTGAGTCAGTATTTAAAAGGGAAATTATTATTTAAAAAGTATAGCGTTAGACTTGGATTAATATGATATGTGCTATAAGTAACAATTCTAATAATGACATTAACACTCCATTAACTTTCAAATAGCTCCTATTATATTCTTTTTGATATACATGATTTAATACCAATCATGCAAACTAATTACAGCAAATTAAAAAAGAAATTATGTAAATGTTACAATACATCACAAAGAACATAATTTTGGGTCAGTATCAGGATTACTATACTTATAGCAAATATATATTTAAAAAAATTTAATAAATTTTTATAAACTGTAATAAATTTTCACATACTGAGACTTTATTAAAAATTTAGTTTTCTAAACCTTAATAAACTTTAATAAACATCACGCAAGAACATTCTTTTAGAGTCAGTATTAGGATTACTATTTATCCAAAAAATATATATGTAAAACACTTGAATATTTTCGAAGCTTTATTTAAGAGTACATTGCTGTGCAAACATCCTAGTACAGTATTTATTAATATCAAAAAAAATCTCTATTAATCTACTAATGTAAGTATTCTTCCTAAATATCTCTTCGTTGGCATGGTGTTGAAGTTAAAAGAAGGGGTAACTCAGGCTTTGTCTACGTCACTTGAACTAGGTTAAAAATTACCAGGTCCGTCGCCAATAGCCATCGTGTTGCTTCTGGTGCGATTTTAATGAAACCAATCAACCAATCCACCTAAATATCTCTGAGGTGAAAACTTCGAATGAATTTAAGAAAAAAAATAAAATACTAAGCCTAGTAAAAAACTATTTAATGCTGTTATGATAGAAAATAATAGAGATATTTAATGGACTAATACAATAAAAAATCAAATAAAGATTTTGAAAACTTTATAGAGTTACTTTTTTTATATATTTCTTGCAATTCTTAATATTGATTGCGTCTTACATCCAAATGCTTTTTTTAAAAAAAACTTTTTATTGCATTTTATTGTAAAGGTTGAACCTTTATAAATATGATATCATAAATATTCATCTCTTACAACTGACTATTGAAGTGACTTTTATGTGTTTCAAGGAATTTATTTAAAACAACTTTTGTTTAGTAAAAAAAATTTTATTAATAATTTTGTACAAAAAAGAAATGTTTGATTGCGATGCGATATAAAAAGTTCCTGTGAATCGAAATATTCATGAGTGTATTAAATTAAGAAAGAAAGATAAAATTACCGAAATCAACTTTGGAATTATAATGTTATTTAGAAGCATACATGATGATTAATTTGAAAACAGCTTCCCCTCGCATTACTTTGCTTTATAATTTTCTAGGAGCTTTGATGTTTATTATTTCTGGATGACAAGTATGAGTTAATTAGATTAGCCAAGTTTTAGTAATGCAAACTTAAAAAAAAAAATGTATAGTAATATCAAGAGAAAAACGAAGTTTGTAAATTTAATAAATCAGCATTTTTAATATCACATGCAAATGAAATTTATAAGATTGAAAAATAGAAACCCAGACGTATATTTAATATCTCAAGGCTATTTCTTACGGTCGATCTCATCTACCGTCAAAGAACAAAATCGAAACTCAGACAACTTATTCAGGAAGAAAAAAATCCTCAATTTTAATTTAATTTCAACTTTTCTTATGACACATGCATCGAATTATCATATTGTGTTCTCTAAACTTAGATACATATAATTAAGTCAAAATGAACTTTCTAATTTATACGATAAATTACGGAATTTGAATATGTGAAACATCTGGTGTTGGTGAAAAATTATTGATTGAAATAGAAACGAATTGAAGTTATCATATTCTTGTAAGAGTTTGTGAGGTTTTAACGATAATTTTTTAGAAACATTTTTACTAATTTAGGTGCTAAAAATTTGATAACACATTTTTTGAAGTAATCCTACTCACTTTTTGTAAGCACTAATATAATATTTTTCAATGGTAGTCTTCATTCAGCCTTAAAAGAGAAAAAGAATATGAGGGTGATTGGAAAGATAATTGTATTTGAAGTTTGATGGAATTGCTAAGCCAAATTGGTATTAATATTGTATGTTTCTCTCTTTTAAACAACACTAAAACATATTGGATACTGATTCATAGGTCAATTTCGATTTAATATTTGATTTGTGCCGCTTTCGAGTTATCACCGTCATTTTGCGACTAGTCGTCACCATGGATGAGACCAGAATTTATCATTATGCAGGGGCGAAGGCGGCCCGATTTGCTGGAAATCTTACGGCGACGATTTTTGAGACGCGAAGAGCGTTGCCTCATGGATTTCTTAGAAAAAGGGGAAAAACTATCTTCGAACTACTAAATTACGATGAATAACCCTATTTCTGTTTCCTGTTTCTGGTACGGGTACTTTTGAAGCCACCTTCGTTTAAGGTGGCTTCAAAAGTACCCGTGGTGTCTCCTACCTTATATCAAATATTTTGCTCAGTTACCCATTAAGACATTTAAAATTCAGCCTCCTCTAAGAAATACTTTTAAATATATGGATGATGGGTTTTATTTGTAATCAATTGAATTCACTCAAACGTATACTCTTTGTTACACCTAAAATCAATTCTACTGCATTAACTAGCCTGAAATTTATGACTCTTGGAGTCCTTAAAAAATTTCTCTAACTCCATCGCATTTCTCGCTGGATTAATTCACATATAGCTATCCATTCTTTCAAATAGTCCAAAAATGTAGGCTCAGAGGTATCTAATGTGTTTTACAAGCTTAAGTGTTACACAACTATGACGTGTTGACCACCAAAGGGACTATTCTTTTAGTTGGATCACTTTTGGCATACCAGATCACTTTTCAATTTTTTATCGTTTGCTTCAAACTTAATTACATTTAGCTCAAGTATATTTAATTAAATAATTATCGTTAGCTTTAGTTTTAATTACATTCGACCGATATAATACTCAATTTAATAATTTATCGTTTGCTTTAATTTGAATTATATTTAGTTTAAATGAATTCAATTTATATATAACAATTATCGTTTGCTTTAAATTGAATTACATTTAGTTTAAATGAATTCAATTTATATATAACAATTATCGTTTGCTTTAATTTTAATTACATGTAGTTGATATAATATTAAATTTAATAACTTATCGTTTGCTTTAATTTTAATACTGGAAAGGTTTACTATTGTCCTTTTCTCGATATTCCATCGTTTATTTTAATTCTTATATTTAATTAATTTAATAATAATTATAGAAAAAGCGCACTTTGAGTGGCTAAATCTGTTCTGTGTTAAATTTTGCATAGAACTTAAATTTTTTTTTTTTTTTTTGATATTACCCTTTCCAATCCAGCAATCAACAGGATACGTTTAAATATATATGCCCTTTTTTTTAAAAAAAAAAATCACAACTATTTTTTTAAATAACGTTTATTACATTTTTCAGATGCAAGTTTTGAAAAAATCGCGGAATCCATTTATAACATGTTGTTGAATTAATATATTAATACTTATCGATTCTTTCAAAGGTAACGTAATTTTCAATCTGAAATTCGTAAGACACCTGTGATCTCTCAAAAATATCCGCGCACGACTACAGACTACGGGAAAGTAACCTCACGATTACCATCTTAATAACTTAAACACTGTCAACACTAATCTATTTAAATCGAGTTTAAATATTTAGAAATATTTCCCAATATTTATCACAATTGCCAACGTCTTACATCGGAAGTATATGCACACTTCCCCCAAGAAGCTTAGCTACTAAGTGAAAGGAACTTCTACATTGAAATGTCCTAATACCCGATAAGACTTAGCATTACCACTGACCGTCAGGAGGCCGGTGATTTATTAGAGGATTTAAATTTGGCAGACTACCAGGGCATTTAAGCTCCTCGTGCGATTAGAAAAGCTGATGTCTGCTCGAGCTGACCATCGATTTTAGCTTCAGCTTCGAACATGCGATGAAGTAAACCCATTATCATAAAACATTGTTTCATCTGCCGTGTAGATGATCCGAGTGAATAAGTTAGCGCAGATCGAGAGGCTGGTGAAAAAAATGGAGGTTGATGAAACATTAATGCAATGAAAGAACAGTAATTTGATATCGATGTACTGGATTCTGTTGGGACGCTGATGCATTTTTAAAAATATTTACTCTTATCGTCTTTCATGACCAGGCAGTTTCATGTCGACCGTGAAATCTATCGTGGAATCGAATATCACGGCGAACCATGAAATGTATCGTGGAATTGAATGTCACGGAATGGATGCGTCGATAGCATGTGTTATTGTTTGGGCTAGAATTGCTTTTTTCCAGTTATTTCCACTCTTTGCCTTCTTAAAGGAATCTCAGACAAATCTTTAAATCTTTTATGGACGATTGTACAACTTATAATGGTACTTTGGCAATACTTAAGGTAATGGTGGCATTAAAATGCTTCAAATACAGCAATTTTTGATTTTGCTATTTAACATTAAAAGGTACTTCTCTGATTCCACATATCCATTATTTATGATAATTTGATAAATGAAACCTTAGAAAATTGAATTTTAAAGCTGTAAAAATAAACAACACCATAGAGAAAAAAATATATTTATTCGCATTTACCTCGAATTTTTTTGGATTCTGGTACATTTTCCTGAAAGTCTACAATATCCATAGCGTTAATATTTTCCACATTATAAAATAAAGCTATTTCCTATAAAATCAACACAATTTTTCCTAATTAACACTCACAAATGTTAGGCATCAGGCAACGTTTGAATAAAAATCAAAAGATATCTGAATCGTAAAATTTAATTTCTTAAAAATTGGGTTCAGTAAAAATTTTGTAATAATGATTATGTTCAGTTTATAGAATGTTGTTTTTATAAATACTCTTTCAAATTTTAAGTTATAAATACAGTGAATTCCATGCAAGATGTATCTAAAAGTATGCACACGACTAATAATGCAAATAAATCTATTTATTATTAGTCATACATAATTATTTATATATATAAAGATGATTTTTTTTTGTGTAAACGGATATGTATGTATACATATATCTCCACGCTAAAATAAAGTTTCTATTGCTTATAATTAAAGAAAAAACTGTATGTGTGAGGATTATTTGAATTTGTTATATAAGTTAGTTTTTACTCATCGAAGACGTCTCAGTTAACTTCACATTAAATAATTATGAGTTTAAATTTACTTTACTTGGATCGTTTTTCATCATACTAAAAATTATATTTTTGGTATCGTTAAACTAACATCCCAAGGTTTTACAGGTTTATCGAGAGATTACGTAAATATCATAAAACTTATTATTATTATATATATATATATATATATATATAATGAATAGCTTCAGACAGGAACGATTTTCATGAATAAAGAACTAAAACACAAAATCATATTAAAGATAATCTTTTGAAGGTATTAGAAATGGCTGCGGTAGCCTAGTGGTAATAGTCGTGGACTCGGGGCCTACGTTGTTTTTATCGAGTTGTGTGTTCAATCCCTGATGCAGCTAAAGACCAGCCATGTTGCCAGGGCTGATGCACATTATATCTGGTCGAAGGCGGAAGTCCTTCCATTCGGTGGTGTGGAAGTTTGGAGAGGGAGATTGCAGGTTAGATGTCGTCCTTGTCACTTGACTGAGATTCAAAATTAAGAGGTCCATCACCAATAGCCTTCGTATTTCTTCTCAGAGTAACGTGAATAACACAAAAATTTAGATTGGCAGAATTAATTTCATTTTAACATGTGTTAACTCTTCTTTTTTCCCCCCTGCTAAATTTTCTAAAAAGTAAAAGTATTTAAAATGAATATTTATAAATGCAAATGAAGCGTACTTCTGAGTCCCAGGCTCAACAGAACATTTGCTGTCAAAGAAACAAAACAAATCCTACAAATTCCTAATGCATTTTTATTTATACAAGGAAAACATTCTAAAGTACAAAAACGTTGCAAATATTAACAACAAAAATAATAAAAAGAAGCAATTCTATCAAAAAATAAATTATTAAATTAAATATTAAGTTAAGAGCAAGTGATAAATTATTAAAGTAGACAATAATATATGGTTCCGATATTAAAATAAAAGTAGACGATGAAATATCAAGTAAAGTGCATTGTAGCAATGTAATTATACCTTAAAACAAACCGGATGTAATTATTATAATCATAATGTACTATAACGTCAATCTTTTGAACCTAACTTAATACATCCTTTATGTTACATCTACGTATTTTCGTTACCATTTTCTCAAAACAACAAGTTAACTCATTGCAAAACAATCAATGTAGTTATTAAAATACTTATTTTATTTAACTTATGCATTTTACTTTTTTATACTTATGCTTTTTGAATAAAACATTTGAATAACTTATTCGAATAATTTGTTTAACCAAACAAATTATTCGAATAAGTTATTCAATTGTTTTATTCAAAAAGCATCTAAGAAAGAAAATTGAACAGTCACAATTATTCAGTCGAATTTAAAGATAGTTTTGTATGTTCAAGAATTTATTTTCGGAGTAAATAAACAACTTATTTACTGATATTTTAAATACAAATGAAGATGCGTTATATACCGCAAGTAACTCTTCGAAATTAAAAAATAAATTTAAAGTCAATCACTACATTCTTCCGTCAACATGCATGTCATTATTGATTTCTCATTAATTATGCTTGTTAAAATATACGTGCGGAGATGAAAATTTAGCATAATTTTTATTTAAATTTTCCCTTCAACAAAATTTTGATAAATTTCAGAATAATATTCATAATTCGATTCGTTTTGTCTAAGAAAACCATATTTATTTAACTTTCGTTATGTTATAAAAATAAATAATATATTCTCCCACTGAGAGAGGATATTTAAGTAATTTAATTTTGAGATATTTTGACAAAAATAACTCTTTAATCATGAAATTGTCACTTAATAAAGGAAAATAAATGTAAAATAACGTAACTGAAATAAACTATTCATATAATTATTTTCATGTAATATTTTTTTTTAAAATTATAGTCCAATCAAAAGCTAACTCGTTTTTATTGGATCATTCATTAATTTTACGTTCTATATTAATTGATGACTTAAGATGCATGCAAAGAAACTGCTTAAAATAACAGAGGAACTCTCTCTTCATCAGATTCTTCACATTTATTTATAAATACATAACTGATGTCAGTTTCTTATTTTTTTATTCACTAAATTAATTTTTTAAAGAAGAATATATATCATTTAATTGAATAGGGGGAAGATTTTATTGGCTTAAAGCAATAAAAAACGTACATTTAACTCAGTTTTCATCTCTCGAAGTATCAAAAAATTGCCCCAAATCTCTCCACATACCTCTCTTTTTTGCCCTTACCAATTCCAGATTTTAATTTCCTTTCAATCCGTAACCCAGTACGAGTTTTCCATCGTTCCATTCAAAAGAAAAAAAATTAAAACCACAACCTGCTTGACTTCCATCTCCGATTTCGAAGAAGATTTAAAAATACAAATTAAAAAGAATGCTAAAAAGAAAAAAAAAAAAAAAAAAAAGACTGAAAATATACTCAGATACTTTCTTTTCCACTTGTTTTCTATGTTTTCGAGAACTTACAACAAGAACACTCGAGCCTGAAAGAGAAATTACTCCGAAATCTCATCGCATTTTTCGAGATCTCATAACAAAAACTTTTCCTGGATGGAAAAAGTTCGTTAGTAGTGTCTTCCCAGTCTTTGGATTCCCAGCCATTTTGGATGTATCTTTTTTCTTTCTTTCTTTCTTCTTCCCCTTCTTCTGGAACAAATTGTTCTACAGAAGAAAACGAAAAGCGGTTCAATTAAGAGAAGGATTATGTACTTATTCCGAAGAAGATAGGCACACATACAGTGGAAGACTTCTTTCTTTCCGTCCTATGAATGTGGATTGCACGGAAACGCTCTTTATTGTTTCCTGTCCGGACGCCTAATAGAGGGACATGGTGTGAGTGGTATCAGTTGGGCAATGTTTGCGACTAGCTTTTGGATATATCACTCGCCCCAGGAGAGAGGAAAGGGAAGGTTTATAGATCTCACAGACAAGAGTTCTCTGAGTAGAAAGGCCGAAAGTGACCGGTTAGCCTTTACTCGATTTTCTTCTTTGTTTCTAGAGATAAAAAGACAACTGTTGTCGATATCATGGATAGATATACAGCTTATCAGAATTTGGAAAAAAGGTTCATTCCGTTGTTGATTATAAGATTGTTTTATTTCTTAAGAGATAAAACAAAAATATATTGAGCAAAATACTAATTCATCTTATAGAAATATTTATTCAATGAAATAAAGTATTTATTTTATGTGCCGTTTGGAAATGGAATAAGTAATTAGCAACAAAAATAAGAGAAAATGGAAAATGTAATCGGGTCATCAATATTTATGCAAACATTTTTAATGAAGAAGACTCTTAATGGAGGCAATTAAAACTTCTATAAATGTGAATTAGTAATCTTTCGAAGAGTGTTATTTAGTTTTTTCGATTTATATCTGCAAAAACATAAACTCAGAATTCATAGTTTTGAAGGTTTGTCCGCTCGAAGAAAGTACTTTTAAAAAACAGCATTCTGTGATCTAACTTTCGTTTTCGGAAAGTGTAAAAACCATCAGAAATGTTCTCTTGGATGAACAAAGAATTCGGCAATAGTTGCATGAATAGCGCATGTTTTTACACATGTCTGAAAAGGTTTAAAAGTTGTCGTAAAAACGTCACCCACGAGCCGAGTATCCACGGTCCAATTTCTTGTGATTATTTGGACTGGTAAGGTATTATCAATATCCTATAGTACTTAGACATTATTGAAAAGAAAATAAAGTCCGCATTGATGAGAAAATGTACGAGAAGGCAGAGGAAAAGCATGCTTCTGCTGCAAAACAATACTCGACTTCATATGGCACGATTGATGCTGGAAACTCTATGCAAAGTGGTTCTACCTCATCCTTCTTTCAGCCCCAAGCATTATATCTTCGAATTTTTAACTGTCTTCAAGTGGCATCAAACAACGAAGGAGTAATGAAAAAAGTACAAAACTAGCTTCAAGATCAAGGTATAGGATTCTTTGGTGAGGCATTAAGAAGACTATCCAAGGAATGGGGTGCATAGTAGTTGGTGGGGATTAATTGAAAAGTAAAAAGAATTGCGTTAATTAAAAACACTACAATGCTTCCCATAAAAATCTTTACTAGTAATTCAAATAGATTAACAACTAACACCACCTAACCTTGAAATAGGCTACATTTTTCTAAGAAATGTATATTTATCTTATGTTTTATGCAGATCAAATTTTCGCACATAACTCAATTTAAGAAATCGAATAATTAGCCCCGCATTTTATTTGCTCAACATAGGCGATGTTTATTTCCTTATTAAAACCAAGCAGATTAGCCTTAATATTTATGTATTTTTACCGTGTATAGAGTTTCTATTCTCTATTTTTTCCATAGTGTTCCAATTTTCTCTTGGTAAAAAAAGCTGCATGTGTTTTGTGTTTATTTTAGTGTAGAGTTGCACTCAAAATGATCAATCACAAAAATGTTGTCGGTGTTCTCTTCTATTTTATGCAATTTCTACAATGCTCTGATCTATTTTTTATGTATCATTTTACATCACTACAAATGGAACAAAATAACATATTAGAAATGACGCAAATGATTTTGTATAATTATATATATGCGTGTGTGTGTATTTTATTTTCACATACTTTAGATATAGTTGCTGCAATAGATAATTTCCTTATTCTGTAAATTAAACCATTACTTAAATATAATAACGAAAACTACTCTAAATTAAGCAAGACTAATTATCTTTCAAACTCATTAAGCTACAATCTGATGATGTATTTTTAACATATTATTTTCTGCATTTTAGAGAGAAAAAAGGCAAATGACAATAACAGATTTTATCCTTAATTCTCTAGTGATATTTAAGAAAATTACACCCTTAAACCTTTTGTTTCCCAGGATGTTGCATTTGTGATGAACTCGCACTGTTATAATACAGATTAAGTGTAATCCCTTTAACAATTAAATGACTGAAAAATAAATTTTTATTCTTGTATTTTACTTTTCAAACTCATGCAAATAGATATCTGACATGGGTTTAAAATCTGAATTCGAAATCATTGCTACGTATCAAATCATGCATTCAACGATTGAAATTATTCCACTTTCTAGTAGAAATAATGAATATCCAGAAGACTTTTCAGTACACCCTTACATGCTATTATCAACATTTGTAATAAAACATTTTACAGCCTTCCAGATCTATAAAATTACATTATTTTTAGCGAAGCTACAAGTTCTTCCGAACTTTTATTATTTAATATTTAGTGTTGGAGAAATAACAGTTAAATAAACAGTATTCAGTAATTAAGATGAGTGAGCAAGATGTGTACTAACCCAGGAACTTCGTGGAAGTGACTTTGGAATTACCAGAGTAACCATTTCTCAAAGTGAAATTAATGGAAAATTGTTCGAGTTAATTAATTTTCATAAGCCATCAAAATCTAAATTCAACAAAGGCTTAATATATTAATACTTAATCCAAAGTGCTTCCTAGTTTAATATCCATCCACCCTAATTTTACAAATACTTTGATATATTATTTGATAGCCTTTTTTCCCCTTCTTAAGTCCTTTATACTTCAAGATGGACAATGACCTACAGCTCTCCATTTTTTGCCGTTTTTTCAGTTTTCCCAAAGTTCACAATACCCTAGATCAAATATTTATTCTCTAAAGGAACAAAAAAAGAGAAATCTTGGCTTTTACAAGCTTGAAACTTTATGTTTGCTATCAAACTTAATAGCCACGTTTAACGCTCAACAAACAAGGCTCTCGGTTCTGTAGGGAAATTTTCAGAGCGCCAGCAATGTGGAAAATTCCACTTACGCTAGAAAGATAATGGGCTTTTAGAAAGAGAAGCCAGATGTTAAGGAAGGTAAATCTTTGTTCCTAATTCGAGGTGTTTTGTTGAGTATTGAATGTGCTTTTTATTAGACCTTGAATTTGAGACCAGAGGTGTAATCATTTGGGACCACAGATAAGGGTGGTCTGTTTGAGTTACTTAAATGAAAGGTGATTTATGCTGCTTAAATTTCCGTTTGTTGAAAGTACTGGGGTCCTTTATTAACCAGAAGCCTTTGTTGAATTCCCTAACCTCTTAGGAATTCTGAAACTCTTGAAAACACGTGTAACTTTGTAAATGTTTTTGTAAAGGTAGGATTAAGAAATAAAGGTACAATGAAAGTAGCTTCGTGAAATTTTCTTTTATTTACATTACATCATTTTGTATGATTTAATTTTATTTTATTGATTCTTCTTATTTCAACAAGCTTATCTTCATTCTACAAAATTAATGTAATTAAATAAGAACTGAAGTGATCTGCTTCTTTTAGTTTTTAGTACAAACTTGTTCTCTTAGCAATTAAGACGAGATGTGGCAGACTAAATAGAGCCCATATTAGTGAAGTTGAGGCAGCGTCTAGGAGATATTAAAAACTGTTCATCAGTCAGTGATTTTGACACGTCTAATCTGGGAACAAGTCCTATTTCTATGTAATTGCTACTTGTATCTTAATTCTCTAATTATGTCAGATGTATTATGTTCCCTCTTCAGATAGAAGTTTAATTTTGGGGTTATTCTGAAATTAATATTGGAAATAAGTGTGATAAATATTTAAAAAAAAGCTCTTATTTTGATTCCTTTTGAGTCTCTTTCCAATATTAATTCCAGAGAAATACATCATATAATTAAAAAAATCTCTACTGTTTTATTTTTCATTATTAAATAAAGATAAACGCCTTTTTTGTGAATCTAAACAGAAAATATTGAAAAAAATACGACTTTTATAATTTTAATAATAGTACGCAACATGTATTTTGATATTTTTCCGTTGCAATTACTCATTCTTTTTAAATATTTATCTGTTGGATGTCAGCTTTGAAATAAACAAACGTTCTTGTAATTTGCCGATAATTTTAGTTTGATGAATACCTTTGTGAAAAATTAAGAACTTCTCCCTTTCTCTTAGCTTAAATGTTATCACAACCCTTGAAATGCTGAAAAAGCACAATTAAATATGTGTTTCTAGAACTATAAAATTTACTGTCTACTTATAACTTAATTTTTGTAATCGGTTCATAGAATAAGTTATGGTTACTTAATTTTTCATCACAAATCATAGCAAAACTTAACAGCCTTTGAAACTCAACCCCAATTGAAACCAAAATCTTCTTCAGAAATTTTATTAAATGAGCTTTAATGATTTCAGATACAATAATACACAAAGTTATGGAAGATTTTAAATTCTTATATTATTAAAGAGTTTAATATTTGACAAAAGTAATTTCTATGCAAGAGCTATGTCTAATAAAATGGTTATTTTTGCAATGGATATAACATAGTTCTTTAACGGCAAATGTTTTTAACGTTTTCATAGAAAAACTACACCACTAAACGCCGCATAATTTTCTATCATCAAAATTTAGTCTGGTCTGATTAAATCATTCTTAAATATTTTGCCTTTTTACAAATAAATTGAAAATATTCTAATAGAGTTCAACTAAAATCATTTGAATTCTCAGCTTGAATATAAAATGGATTATTTAAAAAAAAGTCTAAAATTCTTGAATAAACTGTGCTATTTTATTTATAAGAATTTATAAACTAACATTACAATATATTCGTAACATTAATAAAAGTATTTCATTTTAGTGTGTTTTTATCTTGATCGCTGTACTTAGTACGATTTCATTTAGTTTCCTGAAGCCCATTTCTTCCAAGGAGTCAGCGTTCGTTTTTATTTATGAGAAATTGCCAAGAATTGAAAAAAAAATTAATCAACCTGAAATGGCACAGTAAATAAGAGATAACAGCGTTTGCAATAAATAAATAAAAAGCATTTCTTTCTTTTCCTTATGGGAAAATATCACTGAAAAACATTGAATTTAGAATAATTAATTAGTATCACAAGTTCCTAATTTCCGTATTATGTTTTCATCTATTTCTGTTAAATTAATTGTTTTTCTCATTACCTGAAGCGGAGAACTACTTTAAGTTAAACATCTTAAGCTAAAAGTTTTAATAAATTAATTAATTAAAAAAGAACTATTTTGTTCTTTAACTGTACTAATGTTTTGTTTGGTTCATACTATACAGAGTTGATGCAATGTACGCCCATATTGCAGCCACTTTTATTTTTAGCACCATTGCTTTTCATATCAAATTTCTTTCATGCCAATTACTATTTTAGGCTTAAATACTATTCATATTAAGCTGTTGAAAAAAAAAAAGCTTGGCAAAAATTGCATCTAAGAGCTCAGTACGATATTTAAGACAAGTTTGCTTATAAAAGGACTAGATCTAATAAAAGTACGAGTAGTAAAATATTAGTTACTTATGTACTCCGGTAGTAGTTGAAGATGAAGTAATTGTTAATAATTTCGTGTAATTTTCCTATTTTTATTACATTGATTACTTTAAGTGAGATTTCTAACAGTTTTTTTTCTATCCCTGTAAATAAAACCAACCAAACATTTAAGCAATTTTAATATATATATATATATATATATATATCATCAATTATTTTCATTCCAAAAAATTTAAAATTAATATTAATTTTAACATATAAAGAATTTCGGAAAATATTTCGAGACCAGTCTTGCTCATAGCCTAGACTCTCCCAGAAAAGAACCCATCTTAGGATTTCTTTAAGAGTTTCACTTAAATTACTTTCTGTGCAACCTTCATCATCCATCATTCTCTTGCTTAGGCGATTTGAATAACTTAGCTCAGACGCATTTTGCCGTGCTGCCAACTCTACTGTAGAAATAAAGAAATTCTCAAGTTTCTGTTAACTAGTATAAGTGGGGGGTTCCCATTTTTTTTTTCGTCTTTTCTTAGAAGCCTGGGGTATTTCATTAGACATTTTATGCTTCAAAAGAATAGACAAAACTGAGTTAGAAATATTTTAAGAGCGACATTTTTTTTTATTATGCTAATGATTCAAATTTTTCCTATGATATTAATGGTCGATCGTTTAGTCGATATAGATTTAAAATGCGATTCAATATTCTAAAGGTGACCTGTTTTAATTAACACACAACTGATTATATAATTACAAAAACATAAAATGTTTTACTTTTAATTCAAAGTAGGAGTATCTCTGGAAACATATCAGGCAATATCTATGTCGCTAGATATGAAAAAAATCGATATCGTTTTTTTTAACTTTCATATTGTTTTAATTGTCATTTTAATTGTTTTAATTGCTATGAATAATTTATACTTATCTTTAATACTGCCATGAAGTAAATAAGATACAAAAGATTTCCACTGTTTACACAGACTAACTTAACTATACAGTTTTGATGTAAATTTTTGTTATACTTTAGTTTGTTATATAGTTATTCACACACACATAGGTACATAATTATTACTTCGTTTTTCTATATAAAATTTGTCTTTAATCCAGTAAAATCTTATTAATTTGAGCAATTTATTTTCATTTTATGAATTAACTATTTTAATTGGTTGTATAAGGGTAGTATATTGGTGGTTTTAGTTATAGTTTTTGGATCTAAAATTCAGAGTTAGGTTTTGAAATTTAAACGTATTATAGATATATCTTAAGGCCAACTCTCCAGAATTTTATCAAAAATGAGCAATTAAAAAGTATGAATTCATATATTATAAAAATGAAATAAAAATCTAAGAATTAATTGTAATACGTTTAAATGGTCTGTAGTAATAAATTTCTTACAAATAGTTTAGTAATAAGCCCTTTGATCATATTCATCTAATGTTTTACGGAAAAAGCCGAATAAAACCTCGAAATACTTTACTCGTTAACAAAAGAAAATATATAAAAAACAGCACACACTTCTTTTCATAAGAATATAGAAAATATCAGAATTAAAAAAAAAACATGTTATAAAATTTGTACAATATCGCAGATAAAACAAGTATTGCATAATAATATGTGCCTATTATACGTACTTGAACTGTACATATCTAAAACTTTTCCAGTATAATATATGACTTACATATTTATAAACTTAAGAGTAACTATAAATAATAATTTCTTCGGATAATTGGCATTTTATGAAGGCAATAAAGGAGCAAAATAAATAATAATAATTGATTTAGTTCTAAAATCGCTTCAAATGTTTTGAAAATATGTACCAGTGAATTCATTTTTGAATTTCTACAAATAATTTAGTTCCTCGTTCAATTTTAAATGAAAAACTAGAAAGGAATCTCATTAATTTATTTCCGTTTCCTATTTTTGTCTTCAATCATTTCATGAAATATTAAAATAAGAATGCGATAAGTAATTTTCAAATAAAAAAAAAAATGATAGAATGACTGTCTTTTGAATTATACAAATATCGCTTCTATCTAATACCGTTATTATTGATAAGTGAAAAATAAATATTTAATTTTCATATTTTGCTGCTGAATTTTAATTGCTTTTCAGAAGAATATTGTATTTACTTATCTTTCGAAAACTAAAAGGCTATTCTCATTCGAAATAAGTCAAAAGCGTTGAAAGAAAGTTTTTACTGCCTTTTCAATATGCATATGGATTCATTTAATAAAATAGGCACGTTCCCACTGCTAAGCTAATAGGTTTGTTTTACCTTATTTATTGACCTTTTGCATAAAAGTCATAAATGGATATAGTGAAATTTCTTTTTTTTTTCTTTCGATGTTCATACCTCTAAAAAAGAGAAATTGTAATAAGAAAAAAACATTTACTCAAGATTGAATACGTGCCTTTCATTTTGATGAATCTTTCTTCAATAATTAAGCTTTTAAATGTTTTTGTATTCGCTCAACTTCAATTTCCTTTACAAAACTTAATGGACCTATTCCTAATGGCATTTATTTTTCTTTGAAGTTTATGTATAATCTTAAGCTGTTCCAAGCGCTCGAACGAATTCAAGATAATTTTTAATGAAAGGTTGAAGTTCTGATTTTTTTAATGTAAAGAAGGCGTGTTGAAAAATTAACGAATTTCAAAGGTTACAAAAAATAAGAAATTTTATTTAAAAAATAACTTGAGAGAAATCAACGTAAAATTTAGTTGAAGGAACAATATAGAATATGCAAAAACATGAAATGTAATTCATTTGCAATATTTCCCGTTTATTGTTTCATATATTCTTAGAGCAAGAAAATATTACTTGGTGATTTTCTTATTTTTTATTTTAAGACAGATTATTTCAAACGGTTTTTACCCTATATTGCTAGTGAGATAGTTCGTGATGAATTCTAAAAATGCTTTCTGTTTATTTTACAGATATAAAACCCTTACAGATAAATATAATTATGTTTTAAATGATTCACTTTAAATTTCTATAGTAAATTTACTTTTTCCACAAATCTTATTTTTGTTCATTTAAACGTCGTGTTCTTGTCTCAATTCAAGACATGCAAACTTGTAAAGTATAAAAATAATGCTAATTTTTGACAGCAAAAATAATTGAAGCAAGCGATTATGCAATAAAAAACAATTTATTAAATGAAATGTTTTAATTAAAGCAAACGATAAATAATACTCGTAATTAAGAAGACGATATGATTCCGTTCATATTTTTAAATTAAATCAAACGATAAATTGTTGCGTGAGTGATAGTATTTTAATGGCGCAAGAATCAGTTGTGCCTATGCTATGACAAACAAGTTAAATTTGTGACTAGGAAATTTTTCCTACAAAGCGATATAACTATGTAAAACTATCATCTGCTTATTAAAAAATAAAATTAATGCATTTCATATTCAATTATATCCAAATGGAGATTATATCAAGACTAAATTCCTACATAAATACCTCAGAAACAAAGTTGAGACATTAATTAGAGCTATCAAAATTATACGAACAATAATTGCTGCTTCGCTATACCTTTCAGAACTGTCAACAAATTAGTACGTCCTTATACATGTGTCCGTGCTGGATTATCTTTGAATTCCAACATTCGTGAAATACATCATCTTTGAAACAAGGATTATTATCAAGAATGAAATGTCGTATCTGAAACTAGCATTTTCAATGAATTGAATTCCGTAATAAGTTCTGCTGAATTGAAGTATCTAGTTTGAATAGCAATCATCGTTTGCACTTGATAGTACGAACACGTGCCAATTCACAATCAGAGAATTAATCTCAATGTTTGTATGGAATACGAAGTGGGTTTCGTTTTGTTAAATATTATGTATATTGAAATCCAGTATTGTTGGCAATTAAATCTTCATTTAGCAATAGAATATCTTACAACGTTTATATTCATATAAATTGAAATAATTGCTACATTAAGAGTAAATTATAAATACTTATTATTTGAAACAATTATTTAATAAATTATAAATACAATTTATTATTTGAAACTGGAATTTAAAACTTATAATGATATAGAAAGATATAGATATAATGATTTGAGCTTAAATATGTGTGTTCGTATCATGACTGATTGATTGTATTTTACTAACATCACAGTTAAAAGCAACACAAGGGCTAATAATGACGGACCTTATAATTTTGACCTGAAGTCAATAGACGAGGCCGACACATGAGTTGGTACCCCTCTCTCCAAATACTCCTACTACACCAACGTGAAGTAGCCTCTATAGAAATAAAGAACATCACCTCCATTACGTGATGGGACACCAGAGTTCTTACTAATCACTCGACGAAAGTAACCCCGGCCGAGAGTTCGTGACAATTACCGCTGGGATACAGCGACCACTGTTTGGTTACGATAGTTTTTTTCATTACTCATCAATTCTAAAGATCCGCCGTGTAGTCAACTTGATGCACGTTAAATACATAGAGGCTAAAAGTTCTCACATGGTATGATGCGGAAGTTTAGAGAGGGAGGTGCCAGCTCAGATGTTACCCTCGTCACTTGATCGAAGTTCAAAATTACAAGGTCCGTCGACAATAGCCCTCGTGTTGCTTCTCAGTGTGACGTTAAAAACAATTGCAATCCCATTTCTTATCAATTAAAACAATTTTTTAAGCAAAGAGTGATATTAATAAGGAAATAACTAATTGAGTCGTGACAATTATAAGTAGAGAAATAAAAAGAAGGAAATAAAAGTGTTAACTAGAGGCACATTGCGAATATACAATAATTACTACTTATATTCTAAATGTGGTCGTGGTAATCTAGCCAACATAGTCATGGACTCGCGGCGGTTGTTGCTTCGGTTAAGTCTTGAGTTCGAGTCCTGATACCACTAAAGACCCGTCGCGTAGTGGCGCCGATGGACATTAAATCTGATTGAGACTCCAATTAAACCCATTGGCGTGATGTACAGGTTTGGAGAGGGAAAGGCAAGCTCATGTGTCGTCACTTGACTTAAGTTTAAAATTGGTCCGTCGCCAATAGTCCTCGTATTGCTTCTGAGAACTACGTTAATAAATAATTATACTTCAATAAAAATATCCATTTATAAACGCGACATTTACGTCTGAACGTATTATCAACGTGATCATTATCAACGTTTCACATCAATAAAGAGAGAAAAGTTCGCTGTAAAAAAATAATTAATTCATTTTTGCGTTTTAAAATATCGCCAAATCTGCTTTCTTACTAAGTGGCTTAAAGTATAATTTAATAAAATCTTCTGCTTCTGATATCAAAAATAAAATTTAATTCCACCAAGTCTTTTTCTAAAGTTAAACATTTTCTCATATCCAAAGCATTTTGTCTAATTTTTCTCCTGTGGTGTGAGAGTAATTTTAGTTCAAATGAACCAATTGAAACAACTTGTAATTTATATGATAAATGAAAAGTAAAAACAAATTTGGAGAAATTCTAATACATCAAAGATATAAATATTAAAAAAAACATAGGAAAAAAAGATTTTCCATTAAATTATTTATGATAGTGTAATTCAGATTATAAGTGGTACACTAAACAAAAAAAAATTGAAATGCAATCAAAAACCGAATGATCCTTAAGAGGTGTATGAGAAAAATCCGTTATTTAGATATTTTCTGTCCATCCCACATAAATGAAACTCTGGCTTCTTTCCGTTATTAAATTTTCCAATATCCAGTCTTCTTTTAGTCCATCTATCAAATTTCTTTTTTTTTTATATAAAATTAATCAGATCATTAACATATATTTTTCATTATAATCATTGTACCCCAAATAATCTTGATTGAATATTCAGCATATCACACCAGAATTAAAATTCATTTTTAGTAATGTTCCATAAATACTATAGTTATGAAACCACTATGCATTGCAGACACATTGTTATGCACTAACACTATCTGTTGATGCCGTAACCTCATAACTTCCGAATGTATTCATTAAAGGTTTCTCGTGTTATATGTATTTAACTTTCCCACTAATTAAATTGAATGAAAGGGCGCATTCTGAATTTAAACGAATTTTAGTTATTTTTAATCGAGTAATCTATTTTTATTTTTAACACATTTTTCTAAATGAGCAATTCATGTGTTTATATGAAACTATACATGATTTTGAGTTATTTTATATTAATGAAAAATGCCCTTTATATATAATTCATCTTCAAAAGTATTCATTATTATTGCCAAAACTATTCTTGTATTTTGGAATATGGAATGATAGTGGTGCTTTCGAAATATCAAAGTAATCAAAAATGTATTGGAGTGACAAAATATATTCACTATCAAACAAATTTTAACCATAAATTTAAAACAATTTAAAAAGAAACAGTTATAATGATTTTATGGCTCTGAAATTTTATTAATCAGTTTTTTCTTCTTTGTATATGTTTCTGAATATCGTTATATATTTTATTATAGGAATGATACATGATTCATGTATGTATTATTTCAATTCACCAAAGATTGAACTGGATTACTTGATATACTCAAAATACTTATCAAAAAGTTAGAGGTTTACTTTACTTAATGGATCTTTTTTAATCTACTATATACAGTTTGAGTTTAAGTTAAATCATTTTTTAACTATTAAAAATTATTGACACAGTATGAAAGTACGATTGAACAGCTACGTACGCTGATAATAGATGGAAATGATATGTTATTTTATACGTTAAGTACTTTAATGTTAAGTAAATGATAACTGTGACGTTGGGCTGTTAGCGAATTTCTCTGCACTAATCTACTGGACTTTACAGTAAATTGAATTGCATAAAATTACAGTTCCCCCCCCCCACTGAAATGAAACGTGAATAAGTAAATTAGATGAAGATAGATAAATGAATTAAATTGGAGATAATAATATATAATTAAAATAGATTGCAAGAGGAAAAGGAGGGGAGAATAAGGTAACAACCTGCTGATAGATATTTATAATTTGGAATGAGTACATTAATTAACTTTTTGGATTGAAGCTAATTCTAGTTAAAATGCTATTATAAGAAGCTGATGTTATCGAAAAGTTTTAGATTCAGAACAAGAGATTTCGTAAGCTTAGATATTCTTATTAGAACATAATCTAGAATTGACGAATAGAATTAAATGGGATGCGAGAAATAATGGCCTTATCCTCCAGTGATTATTAATAAAGAATTTTATTTTACTCTTACGTATCTTCAATTGAAGTCTTATTATTACTGACGGTGTTTGAGAAAGATGACAGAAAAGTTGAATAATGAAGAACGGGCTTTATAATAATAATTTAAATAATTGCAAAGTTTGCATTAAAAAAACTCGCATCTTAATCAAAAAATTTCTGTTTTGAGGTTTTCAAATCAATGCGGGAAAAAAATTCCCTTAAAAGAATGAACACAAATATAATGCTATTGTATTTTGCTTTCCGTTCACTAACCTTTTAACTTCATTTCCAGCTGTGAAAATACGAACTTCCTATTTATAAAAGTCACCACGAAACACAATGAAGCAACATAAATCGTTTTCCTTTTATCCTAGGAAGGTAACAGAAAATTATAGATCTGCGAATGTTTCTATTCTGAGAGTCAAACCATCTGCCACTAAACGAGAAGTGAAAAATACACAAAAATGTAACGACGCAACAGAAGTTGAGTCAATGGATGGAATAGACCTAATAAAGAGAAAGGCACATTTTCATTTCTTTGAAGTTTTTCGGGACACAAAAATAGACAGGAAAGAAAAAAAAAAGTGTTACGATGCTCGTTCTTTTTTGTTCTTTTTAGTCTTTTTCCACAGCTAGGGTGTGTTCGCAGTGTTATCTGGAGCAATATTTCCTAGGCACTATCTTTTCACTCCTCGCTTCATTTCCCGACGCTTGTGATGAAGCCGCATTATCGTCGGCGAAATTTCGGCATAGTTAGGAACATTCGGCACTTTTCACAGTATGCAATGTGCTGAGAAACATGGCCGTAGGGGAAGGAAGTTTCTTTCAATTCTTTCGCCTTTTTTACAATTGTTTTGTTTTGTGGCAGCAGAGTCAAATTTAGGTTTTGGAGTTCATTTCCTTTTTTCTTTCCTTCTTGTTATTGAATCTGAACGAACGCTTGAGTGGCTCAGGACCGAAAAAAATTACAATTTAAGATGCTTTGCTTGCATTCTTATTTCACTGTTCTTAGTAAATGCTTATAATTGGATTGTTTTAGAGCTCAGTACATTTTTGTTGCTGAACTGAAATTAAAAAGAGAAAATTTTTTCCACACGTCCACATTTGCGATTTCTTAAGGTTCTTTTGAAGATTAAATAAAACTTAGATAACATATACTTTAAAAAAATTGTATCCCTTGAAAATGATTTTTTTTTATTAAAATTTGATTCGTTGTCAAAATATGTAGTAAATTTTGGAACTTTTTAGCAGAAGTTTTTTTTTATTCAATTCTGACAACTTAAACAACTTTTAATTATGAACAGCTCTATATAAGTAGGCTTTTGGGAATTTCTAAAAGTAATTTTTTTTTCATACGGAAATGTACTTAAAAATCAGTTTACAGTTCCTTAAGGCAAGTTCTACAGTTCGCCAAGAAATTACAAGACCACAAAAGAATAAATGTATAACACGCAAATTTTAACATGTGCTTTTAAAATGCACTGTGAAACATTTTATGTTTTAATAAAATTGCTAAAAATTGACCTAAATTTTATTAAGATGTAAACATTTTTCTAAAAATTGAATAAGGTGTCTGTTGAGGGTGCTGGACATGATGGGGAGGGGGGGGGGAGCTGAAATTAAAAATTTAGGACTCTTTCTTTTTTTTGTGACATTTATATTTTAAAATTATTTGATTTGGGTGTTTTGTGTGCCTAATAAAGATATTTTAATCACGATGGATTTTGCGATTTACTCCAAGTTTCGGGACTTATGAAATCTTCAAAATATCAGAATTTGATACCGTTTATACCAGTTGTTGCGTGGTGCTAACTGGATATTTCAGCATAGTAATGCTTCTTCTCATACATCTAAATTCACTTATAATAGGTTAAAAAAGAAACAATTAATGTTTTACCATGATCAAGTCGAACTCCAGACTTGAATTCCATGGAAAACCTTTGGGGCATATTATGTTGTAAAATTAATGATAATAACAAACAGTTTTCATCAGTTCATGAACTGGTAGTAGTCTTAGTTATATAACGGTAAAATATTTCTGAAACTGAACTTAACCAAATGGTCATTTCAGCGAAAACCGGGCTATCTGGAGTTATCAGAAAAAATAGATGATACTTTTTTTTAGTTTTCAAATAAGTGGTCTCTTAATTGGTTAACGGTGATTTTTCATTTACTTCTATCATTTTTGTTAACTTAATCATTTATTAAATTATTCAAAATTAAGAAATCTAATTATAATGAATATGCTTTAATATCTTATTTAATGTTTTTAAAATTATACTTGGAACCTTTATTTATTTCATAATTTTCAAAAATACAATGTTTATAATACCTTAATAGACTGTAATGTGTGATTTAATGACTAATTCATAAAATAAAACATACATATGCATCAAATCCAAAATTACAAATTGTTCCATTTTGCTGTTTAATCTTACATTAGATAACTTATTTCATCGCTCATATAATTAATTGCTTTATATATCATTTATGGGTAATTAGATTTATAATTTCTACAGGATTCTAAGATTCTAAAACCTAATCAAAAACAGTCTTCCTCACGAAAGAACACTTTTCATTCCTATACATGTCAGGTTGTTCTACTTTTAAAATTAAATTTTATGCACTTTTTTTACCAATTGTTTCGTATTCTTATGAAAACTGTCAATCGTAAATTACCTTTAATTATTCATTTTTCCTAATCAAAAATTAGTTGGGATTTATTTTTAAAGGATAACATAATGAGCAATTTTTCGATCTCATAGTTAATTCCACCATGTCAATACATAATGATATGGGAAGAGTTCATACATTAAGAAGTATTAAAAAATCCTGTTATCTTTCTTTGAGAATAACATTTGTCATTTTATTGAAATAACTTTCTTACAATCAAAGGAATTAGCAAATAGATTAGTAGATTTAATTTATTAGATTACCTGAAATTAACATATGATAGAAAAATTATGCTATTTAGAAATAAACGTATTTAAAAGACAAATAATAATTAGATCTTAAGATATTTTTCAGGGTAACAACTAACTATACAAAGCTAGTGATATAAATAATAAAAATTATATATATACATAATTTTACATTAAGCCAATATAATATGAATAAAAACTACATTAAAAAGTTTCCAATTTTTTCTTTTTTTTGTGAAAAACATAGCTGTATTAAAGTAAAGTTCTATAATCAAAGGTATTGCATATTTTTAAAGATGTTCCAAACAGAAAGTTAATGTTAATATTTTTTGGAAAGGAATGAATAAATATGTAGTAAAAAAACTTGTGTTTTTAAGCGTTTCATTTCTAAAATTTTTTTTACTCATATTTTTTATTTTAAGTTTAAAACTCGTTATAATACTGCTATTAAATACTAAATTATTATTCACAGCACTGTAGCGAGCAAATGTTTTTAAAAAAAGTCTAAACACCACGATGAAAATTTAAATTCATCCGCACAAAACTGTAATTAACTCATGTGTGATCAAACTGAAGCTAACAAACTGGTGCAATACTTTATGACACACTTCATTTGTGGATAATGCCATTTTTTCCCACAATAGGTTGAAAAGGTATATTATGATTTTTTCAACATTAGGTGCTAATAAAAGCAGAAATTATTTGCAAGAATAATTTCAATTAATACATAAATGGAGTACGTAAGCGTAATATTATAAATTACTTTAGTATCAACATTCTTTAATAATTATAGTACCAATATAATGTTATTTGTATACAGAATATTCCTAATATTAAACAGAAAATTGTATGTTATATCTTAAAAATTAAAGTATTTTCCGTATTAACATAATGTATTCAGCAACAATTTTGAGAGATACTTAATATTTAAATCCCAGTTAAAATGAGAAAAATATGTTTGAGCATAAAAATGCTACAAAATTAATTCTCTACTGGAAAAAATAAGCACCAAATATAATCATTGTTGACTTATTTTCTACTCTTACATATCTAGTAAATTTCTTAAAATTCAATTATATGAAATGTAAATATTTAAAAAACTTTTTGCCTTTAGTTTAACCGCACAAATTGGAAAAGTTTTAAATGGTTCTTGAATGGAAAAAATAAACTAGTTTTTTTTTATGAAGCTCAAATAAATGTCTTTTGAGAATTGTAAGTACAACTGAATGCATGCAAAATACGTCCACATACATAGCATTTCGAAAGAAATCACTGAAAAAGTTATAAATGCAAATTAATGCTAGAGAAAATACACTACAAATATATTCCATGCATTACACAGAAAAAATGGTAATTTTAAACTTTTTATTTGGAGCCGTATATCTTCATTTTGTTGCAAACAAAGAAATGTGAATGAAAAGATTCGTGTGCAGCACATTCGCAATTCCACTTTTCATAATGGTTCAATTCTACCGAGGACAAAATGTTGGCAGTGAAACGATAATGAGTTTAGTGAAATTTAAGTACTTCAGAATTCTTCATTGTAACAATTCGTCTGACGAATTATAAATCAAGTATTTTTTAGACTGGAAACTGTACGATTCTAAAACACATCTACTTATGAAAATGTCTCACTAAAAATAACTAGGAAGATTTAAAACAGATTACTTTAGTAATCGTCCGTGATTTTAAATTACATTCGTAGCTTATAACTTATATAATTTTTGAAACGTGCGGTTATGAGAGTAAAAATGATTAATGCTCAGATTTGTGTAATTTTGCATATTTATTATTGTTTCTTTTTCAGATACCTGTAATTTCTTAAAATTTTATTTGACTTTCATAAAGGAATTTTTGTAAACAATACGTGATTTATATGCAAACTGAGCCAAAATATTATAAAACGTTGACTGTTTTTCATGAGAGAGGATGATATAAGGGTGCCAAAAGGAGAACTTTGAGGCCCTCATTGATCACCTTTGCTATATTATGGGGTCTTTGGTGGATTCGAATTCTTGATTCAAATAAAATAATACCGGCTGAAAGCTCGCGATCATAACAATTACCACAGCTTAAAATCAGTTTGGAATAGTTTTATTCACAATTTTAATCATAAAATGTTTAAAACGTAGAAAAATGTAATTTTATGTGCTGCTTCGATACAGTCAAATCAAATCAATGAAAAAATCTTTGAAAATTATGAATAGTTTTCTTTCTTTTTCTTTTCTTTTTTTTTTATAAATTTTATATCAAGATATTATTATTCATTAAAACTGAAATTTATCGTGTTTTTCAAGACAAAAAGCACACGTAAGAGTGCTTTCGTATGATCCGTTACATATTAATGAATTTTTGTTTCGTTTTGAGCTATTTTAAACGACAAACGAGTAAAATGCGTATAGTCACGCTAGACAAAAAGTGACGTGCCAGGAAAAGTTAAATAATAAAAAATGTATTATTATTTCTTATTTAAAATACAATATTGTGTTATTCTCACAAATTACTCCTATGATTTATTTTGATTAGCTTAAACATTTCTTCAATAGTTTTTCTGAAATATATGGTATATTAATTTAATTTACTCATACTTTGTATAGAAGTTTAGTTTTTACTGTAATATATCATGTAACTGCTTATGCAATAGGATTACATATTATACAAATATTACCGTGTCAATTAAAGTTATTTAATGTATCGCCTTCAATGAGAAAACGCTTTCAATGTTTTGAAAATAATTTTTTTTCCATTTAAATTGGACTGAAAAATGATGAGCTTCAGTTAACAGGAAAATTATTACAAAAAAAAATTGTTCCATGCAAAATTTTGTGACGAACAGAATTAAACACTAAAAGTGTAACTTTTTTAAAAAATATTTACTAATTTCTATACGTTATTAATATTTATTTGAAAAATTTATTACTTATTAAATTATTCAAATAAATATATAAATATATAAGTATAAAGCAATCATTAATATTATAGTGCAATTGAAATTTTATTGATTGATTGATTAGGTTTTGGCTAAAAAAGGTATTTAGAAAACACTTTGTCGTTGATTAAAACAGTAGCCCTTAGGCTACGAAATGTTACATATTATGTAGGTGGATTGATTACAATGAGCTTCATCAGATTACATTTATACGAGATATTTACACATACTCTATTTAAAAAGCTAACATAATTCATTTTTTATTGTCATTACAGATGTAAATTTTTCACATTAAATTAATGTATGAACACTACAAACACTTTGTAGAATTTTTTAGACTGCCATCTCTCATACAATGGTCAAATTTCTAACTAAATTTATATTGAAAAATAAAAATCACTATCATGTTTGTCTGAGTGCCAAGCGCAGTGGTGATAATCATTTTTAAATGCCCATTAAATAACTATTTTAGTGAGTTTATGAGTTATATTTTTATAAGAGTTTAGAAAATAAATTTGCTGTTTGTGCATGGAAATGAGACACATTTTCAACGAAATAAACAGTGAATATCTCCCATTTATTCTAAAAGGGTTTATTTCGTAGCATCAAGACAACATTAGGTCCATTATCTTAATGTTGTAAGTTTTCAAACCATTAAGCTGAATACATTTTTTATATATAATTTCTATTCAATTTTAAATATTTCAAGTTTCATTTCAAGTATTTTGAATTGTTGTGGTCACGTATATCACATGATTTACTTTTATATTTAAGTTTCATATATTTTCTACTCTTACGTACTTTTCGATTTCTTGTAATTTAAAATATTATAACGCTCCAACTGAGTATATTATGATTACTTTATTATTTTGTTTTATCTTGAATAAGAGTTATACAATTATTGCGTAATTGCCAGTACGTAATTGTAATATATTTATTTTATATGTTACTATTCATATTAAGCTGTTTAATTTTTATCTTATAAAGTTTTAAAAATATTTTTCAGTTTTATATGGGATTTTTCAGGTTATCATTACTTAATCATATATTTTAAACTAATATAGTAGAACACTGTTTAATCTGGTTATTTTATTTAAAATAAAATAAAATGAATTCTTAAAAATGTTGCACGTAAAAAATAAGTGTAAGGAATTTATGACATAAATTTATGTAGACATGATAACAGTAGTAAAATTCTCACAGATTAAAACAATTTTAGATAATCATTCTGCACAAAGTTTCTATCAGTTATTTACATAATAACATGCAAAAATACCGTACTATTATTTAAATTTACAAATTAGATAATCGAAAACAAATGTTCAAAACTAACATTTTATTAATAAGATTAAATTTAATGAAGTATATCAATAGGAAATATATACTAATGCTAAATATTGCATATGAATCATGAATAATAAACAATAATTATAAATAGCGTTTACAAATATTCAAAAATTTAATTTAAAATGGACTGTTTTAAAATGAAAATAAAGTAGGAACACACGGACATTTTAATTAAATTTTCCTTTCCTTTCAGTTCTGGATGTAATCTATGACATTAATTGATCTAATATATAATTTATTTTTGCTTACAGTGACTCAAATATATTTGTTAAACATTGTTCCTTGATTATTTATAAATCTTTGAAATAGAATAGTTTTTTCATTAAAATAAATCAATAAATAACCAGTAAATGTATAATTGTTAATAATAATAATGCATGATATGATTTAATTATTGTTTTATTAAAGCTGTTTTTTACGAAACTTAGTTTGAATCTTAAATTTAATTTAAAGTTATCATTCTCAAAATATTTATTTCTTCGTATTAGTAATATTGTAGTATATACCAGTGCAATAAAGAAAAATATATTATTTTTCAGCAAAAGGTCACAATCTAAAAATAAAAGAATCTAGTTAGTAACGGATTGATATAAACTCAATTATTTTGGTTATATTAGTAGAAATATAATCAGACATGTGTAAATAACACGATTCTGTATCAGAATAAAGTATATCAATATAAAGGAATAATATCCTTCAGTAATATAGAAGAAAATGAGAATTTCATCTACATTCCTATATCAGGAATACCTCAAGCGTTTAATACAATAGATTCGCGTCGAAATCAGCAGAAAACAAATTTGCCCGCGTACCTCTGCAACAAACTGATAAAGATAGGTCCCAGTTCCTTATCAATCAGTGTTGTGCCCACGTCGTAGAAGACTATCAATTATTCCATCTTGGAGGACAGAAGCAGAAAAAAGGGGAAGAAGACTATTACGATGTCATTCTTCGAATGGCTCGTTCTGTATACTACTCGAATTCCATTAAGAATTGCTTTGGAAAAACAACTAACGACCGGTAATTCATATTTCGTTTGCCACTGAAGCGAAATGGATATGTCAAAATAAATGTTTTCTGGATGGATGGTGGTGTTGCGGTTGTAAGAGAGGAGCTGTTTGTAAATGTCAGAAACATTGTGTTTATAAGTCAAGGGTAGGCGTTCTGCTTTGGTTTTGGAAGAAACAGTTTGATTATTATGTAGAAACTAGTTAGTGATAAACAATATATGAATTTTTCCACTGACTTTTGATATTTATCTATTTGTTTTTGGTTATTGTCAAAAGAAGTAAAAATGATAGCATATAATATTCTCACATGATGTCATTTTTATTAAATATAAATCACAATGATGCTCTCACAATATCGTACTAATAATACAACTTTCATCATGTAACTTTAAATTGACTAGCGTATTTCATTTTTATCTCGAATAAAAACGAGGATAATGATTCAGCTTGTAATTATAACTTTGTATTTACACAGTTCTAAAGAAAATTAAAGAATAGATGGATTTGATTAGTTTGAATGCTTGAAATTCAAGTAAAAATTTGTAAAAATTATGGGAAATGAAAATTCGAAGTATTGAACCCTCATGGCGGATATAAACTCATGAATATCTATATCCCTTGAAAACATTAAAGTCCATTAATATTCATTGCACTTCAACTCCTTTTACTCTGCGTGACGATCCTTAACAAAAAAGAAGCAACTTTTCAATCTATGGCTGACTGATTGTTTATTAACATCATATTCAAAATTAAACGTGAATTTCTGCAATGGATATCACAGTTTGAACTAAGGTAAAATGATGAGGATGAAGTCTGAATAGGCACTCTACTTTCCAATCTTATACTTGTACACCGCGGTAATATAAGGAACAGTAGCAGTAGTATCCTAGTGGTCATTGTCGCGACCAAACGGCCAGTGTTGCTTCTATCAAGTCGTGGATTGAAGCCCTGATGCTACTAAAGACTTGTCGAATAGCGGGATTGATATACGTTTAATCTGTTGATGCTCCAAGTCATCTCATTGGAATGGTGTAGAAGTTCAGGGAGGGTGATGCCACCTCATGTCCTTGTCAAGCAACCGAAGTTCAAAATTACAAAGTCCATTAGCCCTCGTGTGGTTTCTAAGTATGATTTTAATAAACAATCAGTCAATCAAATTCAGCCTCAATAGATTTTACAAGTCTCATCTCATATACATGATGAGATATTTGTAACTTCAGGACTAGAACCATAGCTACGACTCAATACAAAGTTTGGAACAATGACAACTCGGCTACCACGGCCTAATTTCGCTTATATAGTACCAGTCACGATAATTTGAAATCAAATAAAATTGGAAAATTTTAATATGGAGTGTGAATGGTAAAGTTCTAAAGCAGGAAAAATGTCTCTTTAAGTAAACATTATTCATTAAATTCTTCTTTTTAAATTTCAGTAAATGAATTAATTTCATTAAAAACACATGAATTTTACAAGGTTTATTATTTAGGGACCTCGTTATGAACCTAAATGGAATATTACTCTTGCGTTTTAAATTTCTTATTAAGCCACTTGCGCTATTATAAGATCCTATTGCATTTAACTTGCAACGCCTCTATTATTCCGTATAATGAGTCTTTGGCGAAATTAAGTCTTGAAATTATGGTTCTACTTCGACATACTTGGCTGTGGAACTCACAAATACTACTACTTAATTATAGTGATCATTTCTGTCAAAGAAAATTATAGATGAACAAGTTTTTAATTAAATAATTTAAAATAAATATAATTTAAACAAAATTAAGTAAATTATTTGATTTTTGTAAATGAATAGAAAATAATTTTTTTGCCACCAAATGCAATTTTCTTTTTTTTTACTAAGAATACAAAAATCCAAAATATTTAATTTATTCATTTGAATTCTTATGATATATCTGTCATATGTTTGTATTAATTTGGGTATCCCATTTATCTCTATCATTTGTACATGTCTTTAAACTTTTATTGGATATATTTTGCTTATTTATAATTTGTGGCTGGTTTTTATTAATAGAATTCAATTTAAATTTAATATATGTCCGAAAATACATGACTTACTGTGTAATTTTTTTTAACAGTTTATATTGAAAAACTTTTTTGCATTAAGATTACGACACAATATACATGAAAAATATGTTGACAAGTTATTCCGATCATTAATTTGTGAAAAATGTTCTTTATGCATTTGTTAATTTCATAATATTTTGCTTTTAAAATTCAAAAGCATTTAAAAACCTTAGTACTTTAAATGCCATTTATCTCAATTCATTTAAAAAACACCGATTAAATATTTTGCCAAAGTAATGTACATGCACCTACTTTAACTAAGAATACGACAATTTAATGCTTAAAAAACTTTTTTGTCGAGGATTTCTGACATTAAAGAATCTGTTTAAGCCCAAAAGGCACGACTGCTAATTGTTGTCAGTAATTCCAGTTGGCATCCGCATATAAAAGAGCAATAAACCTATAAAAATTCTCTGCAAAGTTTTCTAATTAAATGGAAGCAATGAAGCAGAGGATAAAAAAAAAGAGAACGAAAAAAACGGTAAAGTGATACGAGCACTAACTGTGATACAGATTGAATGTCGAGAATTAAGTTTATTTTTGTAACTTTAGATAGGTTTTAAAATCATTAATAGCAGTTCAAATGCTTGATTATCACAGAATTTAATAGAACTTTTTTTGTTACGAATCAGCTTCTCTTTTACAATGCTGGGCAAAATTAAACATTCAATGGTTTTTCTGAGTAATTGGAAAATTAATTATTTAATTTCTCTTAAAGAGTTACGATTTATTTCATTTTCTATGGAAATATTAATTATATATAAGATTTAAATGTTTTTAATTATATTAAAGGGTTAAAGCCCCGAAGTTAAAATTTGATGATAATGATATATATATATATATATATATATATATATATATATATTCCTAATTTAAACTCGGTTTATTTCGTAGCACGTAAAATAAAAATAACCGTACATTATTGTACCATTTATGGCACATGTTATAAAAATTTTTGATCAAAATCTTTGCTAAACATGATTATTATGATGGGCTCTATGAAGTATAGCTATCTAATAACGAAAATGACGCTGCTGTAGAAGAATGTACCAAACATTCTTCTACAGCATGTACCAAACACAGCATGTAGCGCATGTACCAAACGCTAGCGACCGACAGCTGTTTAGAGTGAAGCCTTCTCTTTCGAATGTACTACGTCTCGCTTCTGTAAACAAATCCGTACAGCCATAGGCTTCGTATGTATTAGAGGGGTTTTTTTGTTTTCCCGGAAAAACTATAAGTGTAACAATGGAGCAACGAATTGTGAAATTTCATATGAAACTTGAAAAAGCCGCTTCTGAAACACATAATTTATTGAATGAAGTGTATGGTAATGAATATTTATCGCATGCATGTGCTTCTGAGTGGTCTCGTGATTGTTGAGACTGTTGGAATTGAAGAAGAATCCGTTCAGTAAATTTTACATAAAATTTTAACATGTAAAAAATATGTCCTAAAATGGTGCCTAAAATTTTTAGAATGAAAGAAGCTCGCAAAAATGTTTACACTGACACTTTGAATGCCATTTCAAATACCCAAACTTATTGGAAATGATAATAACGTGGGAAGAATGGTGAGTTTTTATTTATGATCCTGAAACGAAGTGCTAATAATCTGGAATATCATGTCTTCATCGTGAGGTGAAAAATCTCGAATGATAATTCAAATCATAATTCAAATTGATGATGATTTTTTTTCTGATATCCATAGAATTGTGCACCTTCACTGGGTTCCTGAAAGTCAAACTATGAATCAACATTACTACCTTCATGTTCTTTCTAAACTCCGTGAAATAATAAGGAAAATATGCCCCGAATTATGGAATGGCAAGTCATAGGCTCTCTACCAAGACCAAGCACTGGTTTATTCCGTATTGTCATTCAAGAGGTTTTAAGCCAAGTACAGCATCCCAGTGTTAGACCATTCGTCTTATTCGCTAGATAGCCATACGACTTCTATAGGTTTCCTAAGGTGAATTTTGCATTAGAAAGATTTGAGTCTGTTGTAGATGTGAAAGAAAAAGCGGCAAGGGTGCTGAAGGAGTGGACAGAAGACTACCAGCACCTTTTCGAACAATAGAAAATTCGCATGGAGTGCAGTAGGGATAGAGGAGGGGTGTATATTGTAGGTGATAATAAGTAAATATATATGAAATCAAAATAAAATGTTTTACAGCGTCAGTATTGTTATTTAATAGCCTCGCCTTGTATTATGTAAGCACAGTAAGTATCTTACCGAACCATGTGATGAGAGATTATATGCCCATGCTCCGTTTTCAAAAGTTAATGGATAAATATTATTTCATAAATTTTGATTTAAGGTATAAGTCAGTTAATTGTTTAAATTTTTTTTGCCTATTATTCTTAAGTGTTAAGTTTTAAAATGAATCTTTAAATTTTTACAATACACAATGTATTCTATAAAACAAGAAAATGTCCGAAACCAAACGATGTGGCAAGTTGTAACATTTTACAACTAGCCCCGATTGAGATACTTCTGACTCGTGGTCATTTCCGATTTGACTAGAAAAAATGTGCAAAGCTAAATGTAGCTTATATTATGTGGAAAAATATTTAGGTAGCCTATCCTGTTGTCTCTAAAATAGCTTTTGAACTCCGAAATGTGTCATATTCAGAACGAGAGCACCCTCTCTGTGACAGTTAAAAAAAGACACGAATATTCTCATAAAAAGGTGATTTCTCTAATGAATAAGTTAAGAGCGAGGGGAAAGCCATTATGGCAATACTGATTTTAAATACATCTATGTTGTTTGCCAAAATAAATTTAATAATTCTTATCAAGAATTTGTTTTTATTTCAAATTAACAGCATATATATTAAATAAAATTCACTGTGCTGAAAAATATTCGATTATATAAATTATTTATTTACTTGTGGTCATTTTTGTTCTTCTCAATAATAAATAAAAACTATGAAGAATTATAAATTTTCTTAAGCACATATAATATTGCCTAAAATTTGGAAGACGTCCCGTTTTGAGGAAAAAATAATTGTTCACTTGAAGCATAAATCATAGAAGAAAGCTGAAACGATTAAGATTACTTCTGCAAATAGATTAATGTATAAAGATGTATTTTATTTTCATTTCACGCAACAATAGTTTCATTTCTCTTATAAGATATACGAGTATTTAATTTAATCAATCTCTGTCAACATACCGAATGGATTCAAAGCAAGTGGTTTGTTGTCTTTAAATGTTGACAATTTTCTAGATTTTAGTTTTGCGCCAAAAGATATCACCGATCACTCAAATTTTGATGTAGAGAAAACAGAATAGAAGAGGTCAAAACAGTTAGATCATGAGTTGCCATTGTTTCTTGAAGAAGAGTTAGTGAGGATGTGAATTAGATCCGCTTGTCAAACATCTACTTAAGCGATTCCGTCAGGCACCCTAATTAGAAAAAAATTATTTTCAACCCATAAAATTGAGACTTCGACCTAAGGCAGAAACATTATAACATAAGCGAATTCAAAAGAAAATCTGCCATCTTAACTAACACACCAAAAAACAGCATAGGGAAAAAACACGGAGACATAATTAATAAGTTAAGAAAATAAGAGAATGAGAAAAGGGTAAGAAAAAGGTAAAGGAAAAAAAAACTAAAAATCGAAGAGATAAAGAAAGGCAATGGCATAGTTTTGCTATGTATAAAAGGAGTATTTTTTTCACTTTATTCGTGTTTTCATATCATTTTAAAATTTTAATGAAATGAAAATTTTTTTTCTTGTGCTTGATAGTTTATAATTTTTATTTTAAGAATTAATTTTAAATATTCATAAAAATTTTAAGCAATTTATAAAACTTTGCTTAAAAGTGATATTTTGTGAAAATCTATTCAATGGTACATTGAATTACGCGCCCAATTCTGATAAATGGTTGGCTTCAGAAAGCATAATCTAAGTTTCAAATTATAAATAATGCTTAAAAACGTAGTTAAACTAAAACATTTAACTTTCAATGCAGTTTTTAGTTTTTATTGATAATAGGTATTAAATTTTTTCATATTTTAATATAATATTACCCCTGAAAGATATCAAAATATGATCGAAGCAGAATAATTTCAGCTCAAATTATGTAAATTAATATGATAATATAATTGCACATTTTTTTTTAAAGTTATTGTAAGTAGTCTTTAAGATACAATGTGCAAAATGATGAAAAATCACCTTTTGAGGAAATGATTTTTGGTTTATTTTATGTGAAATAACTGAGTAAATTTTTAATACCTCAAGAAACATTTTAAAATTTTTTTCATGAGGTTTGTTTTTTAGGATTCAGATATATATATATTAAAATATAGATTTTTTAAAAAAGTCTTAGGGTTGTGTAATTGCTTAAGACTGCGGAGAATCCAGCAGTAACTCTCATGCAAGGGAATGGGGGCAATGCCTAGTTTTCAAGATATACATACATGATAAATACGTTAGAATAATATCATTGTAAGGGTTAATTGCAATTATGATGAAGACTGATTTTTATGTTGATCAGTTAAAATATTTTATTTTTATTTTACTATAAGTCACTTGATATCCTTTACTTATATACCATGTAATAATAATTGCTAATTGTATTTAGCACATTATTTAAGAAAATAGTAATGAATAATGTGTTTTTAAATATTGGCATTTTTATTGTTACTATTTGCTTCCTATCTTTCACAATTAGCCAAAGTGTATTACAATTTACCCCAAACCTGGGGTAAATTGTAACAGTCAACTAGTTTTGAAAAAAAATCTACAGGGCTAATATCAATAAGACTGAATATAATTTTTTGTGTGAATATGATGAATGAATAGTTGTGCCATAAAAAGAGCCAGTTGTAATCAAAAAATCATAAACACAATAAAAAATTCAAAAGAAAAATGGATTACTTTATCGTCCCTAGAATAAATAAAAGTTAGAAAATATCCAATGAAATAAAATTAAGCAAATTAAGAAAAGCTCTATGCAAAGTTTCGTACAGAACAGATTTAGCCACCCAAGGTAAGATTTTTGGATAATTATCATTAAATTACTCAATGAAATATAAGAATGAAGGTAAACGAGACGAAATACAGAAAAATGAACAACAGTAAACTTTTCCGATATTGAAATTTAAGGAAACGATAAATTATTAAATTGAATATTATATCAGTTACATGTAATTAAAATTAATGCAAACGATAAATTTTTAAATTGAATTTATATAAGCTAAATGTAATTAAAATTAAAGCAAAAGATAAAAAAAAATTGAAAAGTTATCTGGTTCGCGAAAAGTGATCCAACTAAAACAATAATAATGGATGGTTAATAAATATAAACAAACAGTTTTTCTAAAACCCGTTGTAATTTGCTCAGGTTTTTCTTATGTAAAAAGCTATTAGAAATACAATTTTTAATTATGAATTCGGTCATATTGTGTGAGGATGTAATAATTACTTCTCAATCTTTCAAATCTCAAACATGAAAAATTAAGATCTTTGATATTAATTGACATTGGACCTTTCATTTGTTATTTGATGGTACTGAAATTTCTTCAACTTCTAACTTTGTTGAGATCTTTCAGAAGGAGGATTTTAGAATTTCTTAGAAAAACTTTTATTTTATCAAAATCCCTTTTCATCATAATACTTGTACAATAAATTTATCACCAATACTATTCCAAAACTGGTTAAAATTAAAAATGAATAAAATACTTATTAAGAAATACATAATAATTTCATTTTATTCCTTGAAAATGTTTCATTTATGTACAAAAAATATTAACTTTCACTTTTGATTTTCCCAATTAAATTTAATAACATTTCAAAGTGGATTTATTAGTTTAAAAATGCATACATAACATGAAAGAAGGAAACATGTACGATTTTAGAATAATTGTTTTCATAATGCTCTTTAATTAAGTTCTGATGTATAGGGAAAAAGTACACACAGGACATCTAATCGAGTTTTCACAAAAACATTTCATGTTGTATCTCTTAACAGTAGCAAAATATAAGTTAGCTTTTAGCAGTTTAATTACAAATCAATTCAGATAATTGTTTTTTATTAGTACTACTATTATAGTTGCTTTTCTTGTTATTATTTACAGATAGTTCCCGTGATGGTAAATAGAGGCTCTTTCTCACATGACTAACCCCCGTAGACAGAAGCAATACTTATACCAGTTTATTGGAACCTTTCCAGAGATTTTCCTTCTGGGATAATGTGAAGGATGATAATATCCAAATACGGATTATTATGGAACTAAAGAAAGGAATTCGCAAGTTTTACCATTTTTGGTATGACTAAGGAAAACTGAGAATGTGAGCTTAGAGACTTACATAACTTTATCTAATTACAAACAATGAAAGCAAGGTTTATAAACCTTAACATACCGAATCATCTAACTATATAATTTATGTTTGATGAAATTCAGTATAAAATAAAAGTAAAAGATAAACATGATTCTCATTTAATGAAATTTTAATATTTCTGCTAGAAGTGGAAACAATTGATCGTTTGAATGATTAAGAAGACTCAAAAATGCTGTAAGCGTTCAGTTTTATAAAACTGACCAGTGATAAATATGCCCATTTTGTAAGAAAAACTATCCATCACGTATATGTTTTATACCTTAATAATAATCTATTTTTGTATGTGATATAAACCGAAAATGTTATAAAGTATACATAGCCTAGTTTAATTTAAAGAAAATCTTAAATTAGTTTTGTTTTCTTACGTATTTCAAGTGCAGACAGAATGCAACAAGCAATTCGGTAAATATAAAAAAAAATATACATACATCGAAAGAAAATAAAATTATTTAAATATTTTGTCACAAGTTATTGCTATGATTAAAATTCTTATTTCAACGAAAACTTAATTACATATTTTCTAAAAGAAACAGATTATAATTTTTTAACAGTGCTTTAAAATAAGCTCAACAAACATTTATATTTTTAAAACACTACAAAAATAGTATAAGCACTATTACTTCATTCGAATTATATGAATAAAATACTTAAATCAATCGCACACACACAGTAAATATAACTTTTGACATACTTTTATGTTCCACTAAAATCTGGCTTTAAAAATAACAAACTGGTATTGTTACCGTTTAATAAATTAGATAGATGTTTCACTTTTATACATAATTTTAAGCTATAAAAGTTAAAAACTATTGAATTTTTAGTTTTTAAAGAGTTTTGTTGATAGTTAAATGAAAATCGGTCCTTTTCTCCTCAGCATTACTTAATGACTGTTCAGTATTCTAATTGAAGTAAATTCTAATCATTATAAATCACAATATTCATAACTGATATCGAATTATTAATGTGAATACAATAAAAAAACGCCTAATTTTAAATGCATTACAGCGAATTTTAGCTAAACAATCTTTTCGAAATCGATGCCACTCATATGATTATAATTTATTACTCAATAATAAAGACGGAGTTTGATCTCTCTTTTTTTATATGTGTGTTTATGTGTGCTAACACAAGTACATATTGGAAGTATATACAATATGCATTCCAGTTTTTTAGTCAAAAAGTAAGTAAAATCATTATAATCAATAATTTATTGAATTAAAATTAAATAATAATTATAAAAAAACCCATAACCCATTAGATTTATAACAATATTATTGATAATTATTCAAATTATCATTTCAAATTACCATGATCGTGAATTATTCAAAGTAAAACGAATAAAAGAAACATGTATCACAAAATAACATTTGCATTATCGAGAGAATAAATTACTGAATTGTAAAGTAAACACAACTGATGTCAGTTGGTAAATAAATGTTAAAAGGAAGTAATATATCTTCAAATGGGAAAAAAAGGTTGTAAAGGAAAAAGACACGGTATATCTTACCAATGTATGAACTAAAAGGCCAGTAAGTACAAATGAACTTAGTAATAGACTTTTCTCTCTGCATTCTAAAAAATGTCTCTTGGGAAGTGACTTCGCAAATTGAAATGTCAGTGAAACATTCATAGTATCATGTATTGTGTACTTTCGGTTTGTTTATTTTTAGAATAAAAAAAAATCAAACCGGTATTCTGAACCACGACTTAATGTTAAGTTGACAGTTTAAATACTGGAAACAGAGATGTTGAATTTGTTTGCTTGTGTAAACATGAATTGCCTATAAGCCTTTTTGTTCGATTTTATATTAACTAGAATTATGTTAAATTTAAAAGTGTACATTATTTGGTTTGAAGAAGCAAATGAGTAAATGTGTACCATAAGGAATTTAATTCAATGGAAATTAATTTTGTTTGGTATTATTATAACCCCAAATACTGTTAATTTTCAATTTTTGTATCATCAGTCAATTAAATCCTATTGACATTTGCTACCAATTATTATGTTTTCCTTCTTTTGTATTTCCTCAAGGGCATTTTCTGATTATAAAATGATTATAAACTTAATTCCTCAATATCATATTATCTTTATTTAATAATAATTGTATGATATAAACTGGTTATTTAATCAAAAGTCATAATAGTTTAAACAAAATTAATGCAAGTCAGTAGGTAACTACAAATAAAAGTAACATTTTTTAAATAAAAAAACCTATCGAATGACATAATTTCAAAAACTTTAATATTATAAGGAATAATCATCAAATATATCTAAAACTTTTGGCTGAAAGTGTCTTCGTAATAAGGTGTAATACCCAATATTGAATAAGATAATTTTACAAAAATATGCACACTATTTTTAGAAGTTTTAATGACCACTGAGAAAGTATGTTAATCATTTTTATTTCATTAATTTTCGTTAAAAGAGCTACAGAAATTATTAGAAATATCTGCTCTTCATTGTTCTAAATACCATTTCAAATACATAAAACATATAACAATTACCGATTATTAATAAGCATTTTTAATTTGTTAGATCTAAATACTTGCGAAATAAAGTGAGATTTCTTAATTTTTTTTGCTAACATTAAAATGACTCCTTTAATCTTTATGTAAGATATACTAACTTTATTGTCTAAAATTACTATCGCTATCAATACAAAAATATTTTTATTTTATTCAGAAGAATGTATTCATAAGCTGTTAGTCAGAACGCTCGAGAGGTTGCATTTAGGAATCATACTCATTTTCCCTTGAATTTATTCAATTTCAGTTGCATTATTTTGCAGTACCTTGTATCTTTTATTAGGTTTATGTTAATTTAATTTCGATTATGATTCATGCAGTTAATTCCCTAATTTTTTAATAGTGTAAAACAAATTGATATTTCCGTGCATTCTTTTCTACTAAGAAAAATAATTACACCAATACCTTGGTCGAATCTGCGCGTGATATGTGTGCAAAAATTGAGCCGAGATGAACATTGCATTTCTCCGAAACTAATTAATGTATCAGGAATACATTTATGATCTTTGTGAGAAAGATGTATAGAAATCTTAATTTGTTTACCTATTGGGAACGGTGCGCTGACAAAATTAATGCAGCCAGGTAAATAGAAATGATTAATAAAACTGTTAGATGAAAGTTTTCCTCGTCATTACCATCGTTCCTCGAATTTGAGATTAATTTTTCCCTTTCTTTAATCTTCGGTGTAAACATTCTAAAGAGAGGCGAAAATTATTTTTTTTTCTGTCACTCTTCCATCTTTAGTAAATTTCCTTTTCTCGCTAATATTCAACAAAGACAAAGAAGTTTTCCCAGAAAATTCCAGAAGGATGTACAGGTCTTGGAATACTCTAATCTCAAGAGTAAAGGGTGGGAAAAGGAAAACATCAACCCATTTTAGAACTCACAAAACCTTTTTTTCCCTTCAAACTTCACCTGGAGTTTCCGACTAATCAACTCGTTTAGAGTAAGGATTAAAAAAAATATGCGAAAACTAAACGAAGGAAAATAAATATGTTGGTAAATAGATATATAAGTCGGTAAGATTTCATTTCAGAGTTTTCTAGGGTGGCAAGTCATAATGACCGCCAAAGGCCTTTTGCTTTGGGCAGGAAAAAAATTGTCTGACGAAAATCACCTCTTCGAAAAATGTACGCTTCGTTAAAATTTTATGGCTAGATAAATAAAGGCTTACTTAAAGTAGTGTTATATATATTTCTGTCTTATACCTAACCCGTGTTCACCAATGAAAATAATTTTACAACCTTACGCGAAATAACCCCATATAAATAGGAGATAGAGCTCTGGAAGTAATTGTCTTGCGGTTTTTGCACATTATGCGCGTATTCTCCGGATAAAACTTCCAGGTTCATTATTTTATTTTTCTTCTCGTAATAGACGATAATATCGCACGAGGATGGTGACCATAAATTTTATTGCCCGTGTTTAACGTTCGCCACGAAATCGAAGAAAATATGTGCAAGTGTCTCTTAGTACTTGCCACCAAGAAGAAAGTTTAATAGATGGGAGTAATTCGGGAATATAACGAAACCTTCGATGACTGTACTACGAAAGGTGTTAATGTGTGGCCAAGAATACGTAGTAAAATATAAAACAGAACTAAAAGGAACTCATGTCTAGTCAACAACATATTATTATTGCTTTGTTTTACTCACTCGACCGCAGTAAGCAATTCCAAGGATTTATTTGTTTATTTCAATATTATTCTTTATACACAGTATAAAGAATTATATTGAAATATTATTTGTATCAATATTATTTGTAAGTATTGTATACATGAATTTGCAAGACATGTTTATCTCTGTATATATATATATATATATATATATATATATATATATATATATATATAAGCAAAATCATACAAAATCAAACTATAACCACAGAAATCCTTTCAAAAGTTTATTTAGAAATAAAACATTAAAAACAACAGAATTTAATGAGAAAAACTGTAAGTTATCACATTAATCAAAAATTAAAAATATAAACCTCCCGTTAAACGATATTCTAGTGAAAACAAATTAAAAATTTACTTAAATACTATTATACACAAGAATATTAACTCAATACATATGTAAGCCTTGGATTAAAAATGATCAACAATATAAAAATAAAACTATCTTAAATATTGCAAAAGTCAAGATCAAAGATTAAAAGTTAAACAGAAAATGGATCTAATATAATTTTTAATACTGTTTCACACTTTGTAGTGGAAAATATTTTTACTAATACAACGTAACCGAACATCCTAACATTATATATATATATATATATATACACACACACACACATATGTGTGTGTGTTTGTTAAAGTGGCAAAATCTTGAAAGAACCATTAGAATTGAATGTGTTCTACAAGTAATCTGTTCTGATAAAAATAAACGATTAAATTTACCAAGAAATCAAACAAAATAAACAATATTACAGGACAAAAATCAGTGTTTGGTCAAGTCAATGCATACTGAAATAAATGCCTCTTAATATATGACCTGGGATTTCGCATCAAATGTATTCGCATCCCCGATGCATATTTTGGTATTTAGAAAATTATTATCTCAATATATTCAACTATTATTATGGATTTTATACAATTTAAATATTCTGATATATTTTTCAATGTCATTAAAAATTTTCCTAAAATATTTAGCGAATACATTAGACAAACTAATAATAAACATATGTTTTGTGTATGTCTTAAATTTTTTATAGAATGGTGTATTGAAAAAACTAACTAATTGGAT
>BMAW01113474.1:460730-494311 GCA_019974015.1 Nephila pilipes
GTGCTACGTATTACAATTATGCAGCTAGAGGTGGCTTAGAAAGTCATGAATTAAATTAAAGCACGTCTTTCAATGTGGTAAGATAGAAGTTAGTTTGTAGAATGAGGAATATTTTCGGGAAACATGTTAAATTTGCTTTATTCTTTTACTCCATAGAATCGTATAAAAAAAGATTCTGATTTAATGCAGCAATCCCCTGTATTTCGTCTAGATACTTTAAAGATATGATTGCAACAATCTTAATGAACAAATACTGTCCAACATCGATGAAGTGCAATTATAATAGCAATATTATAAAACACTCATAATTAGTATATATATATATATAGCATATATTTGGCTAGATCCCCACACTGTATAAACCCGCATCAAACTCTGAAACTTGTGACAAATATATTTTCTCTCTCTCTCTCAACTGGTTTTCATTTTCTCTCTCTGAAGTTTACTATAACTTCATTTACTATTTACTGGCTTGTCCTCTTGTAGTTTGTGAGTGTATAAGAACTTGCTCTTTCAAACTGTAGATAATATTATTTTTTAAAATTTAATTTTATAGATTTTGGTAAGCTAATTCATTAGACACTTTTCTTATATTGTTTTAATTTTAAAGTCATGTAATTTTTATAAATTTTTTTTCTGATATTTTTCTTAAATAGATTTTAATTCCTTTTCATTTAGTATACATTGAATATTTTAATTACCACACACACACACACACACACACACACACACAAGCCACACACACACACACACACACACACACACATATATGAGAGGGTCAGCTAATCAAAATTCTGGACCATTAAAATATTCATACATTATCAAATAATATTAATACACGTCAGTAAACATTAAATTTTTAATATACAACAAAACACAATTTTTAATGAAAAATCTCTAAAAGTTTAAATGAGGAAAATCAGAATTTAATTATAAAATACAAATTTTACGATACGATCAATTTGTAAAGTACGTGATTAAAAAATTTTCAATTATTGTTTCTAACTTTATAACGTACAAAACATTTTTATTGTTGTTTTAAATATTAATTACTCAATACCTTATTAATAAATATAAATAATAGTTTATATATTTAGTATTGATAATTGGGGTCTGACATAGTTTATTTCAGTCAATATGTTTTTGGCTTCCACGTGTTTTGTCCATATGTTTTCCCAATGGCTTCCATGTACCTATTGGTGAACACACAATAAAAACATTGAGATGTGACGAGGTACTAATTAGTAATTTGAAGTAGAAATAAACAAATCGCAATCCAAATACGAATATATATATCCAGCATCTAGCAATCTTTGACCTCAAATCGAAAATTCTACAAATTATTGCTGTTAAAACAATTGTTGAAGGAATTTTTGAGCGTTAAAATATCGCTGCGTGTTCGGATTGGTCGAATAAACAATCAGTTAATTAAACTTGAGAAATAACTCGGTTGCATCAAACACACACACACATATGCGCTAACTTATGCTGAGGTAATTATATATCAATCATTATGATTTGAAGCAAATTATAATTTAAGCAATTAATTATTTAACTAATTTAAACCTAGTAATATATTTCAGGGACATTGATTTATGCATATAAATCACACACCATTATAAATAAGCTCAAATAAATTTAGTTGTTATATTTATGTTCAGTAATTAAACAGCCTTTTTTATGACTACTAATTGAAAATAGAAAAGTTAAATTAATTTGTTTAGGGAATGAAAATTGGCCGACGTTATAATTACTAAATAACTGAGAAAATACGTCAACAGTGAACATGAAATAAGAAAGCTAAGTTTTAGGTAGAAATGTAACAAATAAATATGTTTTGAATATATCAATACATTTTTAAGTCCTGAAGTTATTTAGACTGGCTCAACATATAATAATATTTCGATATTGTATGGAAAAGAACGCATTTGATTGCTATTATATTGGAATTGCATGATAGTCGCATTTCTAGCACTGCTACTTTACTGTTGAAAGCGGAAGTTTTTCGACTACAATGCAGCCAGTGTGTGTGACACACCAGCAAGCAAATAATCTATGAAATGGATATATTTTATTAAATGTAATCAAAGCTAGCTGAACAACAAAATTGAGGTAAAAGGGATCCAATCAAAGTGCTGATCCAATAACTCAGCCCAATAGGTGGTAGGTATCCTTTGGGTAAGTAAATTAAATGTCGCAGCAAATTAAAATGAATCCAGTCGGTTGAACTTAATGAGTATCTTCTGAATACAACTACAAGGCAAAATAGTTTGGTGCCGCTGCTTAATAATATACATAACATCGGTAATTCCTGAAACTGGAGGATTTCTGCTTTAAATTTGAGCAAGCTGCTGTTTATTTGAGAACATCCAGAAGCAACTCAGAACTCATGGTATTTTAACCAGCCTGAACATTATTATTACACTTTTGCATTAAAAATTTTTCCTGTATCCAGGGAAGAAACATCGTAATTTCTGATTGGCAAACTTCTACTGAGAGGGAGTTATGGACTAATATAATATATTTATATTGACAAAACATGTTTATTTCATTGGCAGTTGCATTTCCAAAACACTACACTGTCCACATTTTCAATTATATACTATTTTAAAACAAGATATTTCACTTCTATCATAATCAATTACTTTTCATTGAAAAGATTTTAGCCTTTTACATTCAAAGGCACCAATTGCTAATTTGATAAGGAGGCATTTTATGAATATAAGTATGATATTGTAAATTTTAAAATTATTTCTTTCATACTAGAATTTGATACGACTCTGAATTTTCTGATAAGTCTCTGAATTTTTAAATCAACTAGAATTCATTGACTAGAATTGTATACATTATCACCTAGTACTGAAGAAAATTATTTCTTCTATAATAGACCTGATACTGAACCTGAATTTTGAGGCGGAACCTGAATTTTTGCGCTTTAAAATATGTTTTACCGAAGTATAATGGGCGCCTTTGTTAACTTCAATTAAATTTATTATTATGCTATGTGTACTTTATATTTATTAAAGCAACGAACTGCATTTACAATTATAAATACACTTACTTTACAAAGAAAACATCTATTTTATCTTGGAATATAAATACCTGATCTCCCATTGTAATTCATATGAAGCTACTTTCTCCTTGCATTTTCAGATTTTCACTTTGGACGCACGCAATAATGGCAATGCATACACAATAATGTACACCTCCGATTATTTAAAATGAGTTAACAGTAGAGACATAAATTTTCAACGCGATTATTAGCGAAGAAATATACATATTTAAAGAAATTTAATGAATTATATATCTTGTGAAACCTGGCTAATGTTTCTATCAGGGGTTGATTGTATTGAAAGTTAACTTCAAAATGTTTAAACTAATGTTTAATTGTGGAAATTTCCACTAATTGTATATTGTTACTGGAAATTGTCCATATTTACACTCTCCTCCTCTATTAAGTAAATAAATAAATTAGTATTCTACATTTCTGAATGATTGTTAATTACTATTATTTTCAATTTAATTAGCTTAAAAGCCATTTACGAGGACTTGAACCTTATTTTAAAAGGTTAGTTTATTCATTCTACTTGAAAATTATGTTTGTACATCTGTTCCCTTTATTATAAGATAATTTTCAAAAATGCACTAAAGCCACTATTGAGATAAAAATTAACAATTGATCCGATCGACTATACATAATTTTTAAATTCAAAATGAATTTATAATTTCCTAATTATTGCTGTAGATAGTAACTATATTATTAATATATATCATATTTATTCTACAGATAACTGAGCTACTGCTTAAATTTGATAGATTGTGTGCTTGTCAGAAGATGCATTTGTCTCTGTGCAAGTGAATGTGATCCTTAATTGTTTCAAAAAGCATTATATTTAGGTTTTTAGTTGTCTCTGAGAATAACACTAGAGAAATGCCATACACATTTTGATCAGGTGTCAAATTTTATTTTTACAGGAAATCTGAAGAATAAATAAACTTTAAAACTCACAGACTCTCTTATATGTAAAAGCACAATCACTTTCAATTTAAAATATGAATAATTTAGGTTGAAAATATAAAATTTTGATACTTTTACAAAAATCAGGTTAAGACTAATTGCGGAAAACACAATTAACTGTGAAACATGGGAACATTCAGTGTTACTATAAATAAAGGCAATTTCTTTGATATTACGCAATTACACGTGCACTATCATTCATCCATAGCTCTGATAACATTCAATAGCAAACATTTTGATGGAGGTTTCTCAAGACACTGGCAAGATTGAAGAAAGATCTAACCATCACTGACTGGAACTAATCGCGGCCCAGGAAAGCATTGCTGAAAACCAGAAGCTTCTAAATGAACAAATTCCCGTGAACTCACTAAGTCCAGTTCGTATCTCCCTGATCTCATACATGATATTGTTTCGTCTGAGTGCATCTTTAGTGATCGTGGCTTTAATCTCAAACCATTCTCAAGACCAGAATAAATCAATCAATAACTCTGAGATTGAACCCAGAGGATGAGGCCGAAGAAAACCAGTAAACTGTATCTTTCGAGAGCACTAATCTGTCAGAAACGTAGCCAACTTAAGCTGATCTGAACAGAAGAAGAGGTTATCGAGGTTGAGAAGTCGTTTAGTAGTTTGTTTAAAATGGAAAACTGAGTTTCGTGTCTGATAAAACATTGTTTTTATCGGTAAAACATCGTGCAAGCGAAATAATAAATGGAAAAGACTGACTCATCCATCAAAAGCAACGATTGTCGGTGGCTCGTTGAGTTGAAACGTGGTCACGATTACAAAACACAAGAAATGCCTGCAGATCTGTAAATGCTTACACTGGAAAAAGGAGCGGAAAGTGAAGTGACAAAATTGAGAAGAAAGATCGCAATGAAGCCTGAAGCTACAGAGATTGCAGAGGCTGACATCATATGGAAGCGGACACTTGGTGCCTTTGAAGAAGGAAAAGGTTTTCTTACAGCTGATTGTTTTCAGATGAACAAAACAGCAACGAGTCGATGAGATTCCGTGAAAGTTGTTGTGACTATCGCCACTGCAATTAATAAAGATTGCGGAAAAAGATTTTGGGGAAAAGGCGTTGGGAATCGAGGATTGGTTTCACCCTAAAGTGGACACAAAGGTATATGAATAAAAATTGCAAAAATGTTGTTTTCAATGTTAGAATTCTTCGGGAGTTATTGATTGATGTGTTATTCAACACAAATAGATAGAACGCGATATAGCCTAGGAGTTCAATAAACCAGATGGGAAGAGTCCGCATATGTACTGGCAATTGGTGATTCGTATAAACATAGACCGTACTTCTTTTCAAAATTGCATCTATTTATAAATACCATTTCTAAGGAAATATTGAAACACCCTGATTACATTGTAATGGGGCTTGGCTTATGTCTTTTACGTTCTTGCCTCAGCTGAGAGCTACATGGAATTTATATAAACTGCACTAAGAAGTTTTGAAATTTCTCCCCAATGAAATTGTGAAACTATATTCTCCATGCACAAATGGATCACGAGCGAAAGTTTTAATAAAACCAAAATTTTACTACTTGTTCATTTTGGTTTGGTACCTTTGCTGTTTTGTGTGCTGATTACTTACAGTCTGGTTACAACTCTTCTAAATGGGAAAAATATTTATTGATATGAAACAGATATCATATATCTCAGATAACTGAAAACATTTATCCTTAAATCATCAATAGATCAGTTTAATTAAGATTTTTCTTTAACTATGTAACAACCAGTGTTTCTATAATATTATGTTTATTCTACACTCAAAATAATTTGTACCTTTTGAGTTGATACTCAAAATCTATATTATTTCTGATATATTTGCACCAAAAGATGGGGAAAGTAGAAAATCTCTTAATAATTAATAAATTTTAATACAAAGTTATTTTTAGTTTAATTATTACTAGAATTTTGTAAAATTATTTTAAATTTTATTAATTTAATTTCAATCTGTTTTTATTAATATACTAAAAGTTACATCTAAATTATGTGATTTTCTAGATAATATAAATAATTAAATAGAAAATATACATTTAAATAAGCTGCTAGTTTTTGCACAATGTTTTATTTTTATAAATAAAATTGTTTTATTTCTAAGATTATCTGCAACTGAATGTTTTGTAGAACGATAGCTATTTTACAACGTTTTTCTGTATTTCACTTGGTGTGCGTGTGTCATCAAGTTTTCGATCGTTATTTTAACCAACTTCCAATAAGCTAGAGCTCTGAATCTTCGGGAATCTTTCTTACTCGCTTAACAATGCAATATTTAGACATTTGTGACAACTAATATTTCAATATTTTTTTTAATAACGTAATTTGCGTAGTAACCTGGCGCCATCTATGGATGATATATTGAATTACACAGAGAGTGATCTTAAAGACGAGAGAGATATGAGGTTTTTTACAAAGTTTTAACTAATATTTCAATAATTTTTTTAATAAACTTTACCACCATTTTAAAACGTTTTTTTTTAAAAAAACGTTACTTTTTCTTTTTATCTCGAATTATTTATAAATAGATAGATAGATATTCTTTTATTATTATGGGTTTAGTGTGAATGATTCACTGGATCTACTTCGATTGCTTTTTAAAATTCCCTTCGACTATTTTTTCTATTGTTTATTGTTCAATTAAGGAATATTTTCTACGCTATTCGTCAAAAATTAATTTTATCATTTTTAGAAGCCCTATAGATCGTGTTTGTGCTCCTCTCTCTCTCTCTCTCTATATATATATATATATAGGTCGTGATTCTCAAACCTTAATTCTCGAAACACTAGTGTGCCGAGAAAAAAGGACACTTAGTGCTCTACAAAAAATATAAACACACAATCAAAAATTATTGTGAAAGGAAAATTAATATAACAGTTTTGTAATAGCAAAGCATTTTTTGTATCAGATTGTGAACAACAAGCATGTTAAGAATTTTAGTTAAGACTTTTAGCTAAGTAACAGTTAAGAATTTTAGTTATATACGTAGTATCGTACACTTAAAACACAATAAATATGAAGTGTGATACCATATGCTAAACCGAGTTGTACAGAAAAAAATCAAGCAAGTTACACCACAATTATTGCCAATGAAAGTATCTATTCGGACTTTTTTTTTTTTTTATCTCTATTACAGATGAATACCTGGGTACAGTAAAAGAGAAAAAAATAGAACACTATGTACATTATTTTTACGTCGCCTTTTTCCGATTTGTCGTTGTAGCCTAGTGGTTATGGTCGCAGACTCGCGACCGGTGTTGTTTTCATTGAGTCGTGATTACGCGCCTTAATGCCATTAAAGAACCGTCGTGTGGTTGGGATGATGCTCCTTAACTCTGGTAGAGGTCTCAAATCCTCTTGACGGTGAGATGTGAAAGTTTGGAGAGAGTGTGTCAGCTTAGATATCATCCTTGTCACTTGACCAAGCTTTAAAATTACGAGGTCCGTCGTCCATAGCCCTCTTGTTTATACTCAGTGCAATGTTATTAAAACAAATAATCATAATCACTTGTTTGCGAAACAGAATGTTTAAAGATATGTAATATTAAAATAAAAATACGAGATTATCTGGGAACTTAAAGAGGATTAGATGCGAAATGCTTTATCATTTATTAGTCACAGTGATCCTGAAATCAACAGAGAAAAAAAAATTGAAGTGCTAAATTAAGTTTGAGAATTTCTTAAGTATTGGGATTTTAAGTGATTCTTAAAGAAAATATATTTGCATTAATCAATATCGTTTTTTTTATTCTTTTATAAAAGTGTCATTTTCTAGCACGGGTGACCAACTAAAGGTTTTCAATGCGCTCATGATTTTAAAAAGTTTGCCCATGACTATTTTAAGACCTATGTTGTATTAGAAATGTTTAGAGAGCAAAAAAAAAAAAATATCAATGTTAACTATTCCCCAACTGCTAAAAGATTGAGAACCTATGCTCTTTGAACGCATAGTATATTTTGAGAGCTACGATACTAAAGGATTCCCGTATACCTACGTCACTTGATATCTCTACGGTTTCCGAAACATTTCTTTTGAATGAATGAGAATATGCCGTATCATAGCGGAAATTTCTTGGCACACATTCAGAATTTAGTTTTGCTTCTATTTACTGGTTAGAATTTTTTTTTTCTCTTCTATTTTTTCATCAAACATTCAAATTGTTTTGCTGCTAACATTCAGAAACTGACATGCATTGTAACGAAATTTCTTTTCCACCAAAGAAAATAGATTACATATTATCTGCATTCTTCGGAAAATAAATACTTTCTTTTTTAATTTGAACATGTATGTTTTAAATATTTTATAAACAAAATAAACTTATCGAAACATTTAAACAAGTGAATAAACTATTCAATTTTTAATCAAAGATTTATTTGATTAGTTTTATCGAAAAGTGAGAAAAATATATAATAAAATAATCTCTGAAAAGTAATGAGTCTCAAAGAAGTTTGCTTCGTAAACCAAAATAGCAACATTTGATTGTTAATATATATATATATATTAGGTGCGAATCAGGGGGTATCACAACTTTTGAATCCTGATTCAATTAAAGACCTGTCATACCCAATAAGGAGGAAGAGAGCACTGCTAGTTAAATCAGAATGAGTCTCAAAATGTTGTTTTGATTGATTGATAATTAACATGTGTAATGGGTCCTCTTAAGTATTTCTCTTCAACTCACATTAAGAGCTCTTCTACGGAGTTGTTTGATTGGAAAACCTTGACTTCCGTAAATCGCGACTTAAGTAAATTAGCGTTGCTACATATGTTGTGAATGGGGAAAAAAGAGGAGATAGAAAAATACAGTCTGCGAAATTGTACAGTTCTTTATATTGCGAGGAGCTTGAAATTTAAATTAAGCTTTGAGCACACAACATTGATTCCAGTAGATTATTTAGTTGTCGAATTATTGAGATTGTAATTTAATTCCATGTAATCATTTCTGACTCAGACGTATTTTGAAGTTTATGAGATAGTTATAATTTTCCCATAATCTTTAGTTGATGATGAGTGAAAGTTTTTCCTCTCCGCATTTTTAATTATACTTGATTTCTGCATCATTATAAGAATATAATAACCACCAGTATTGTTTTATTTTATTTACTGTTTCTTTCTTTCTTGAACCTATCGCTGAGTTTCGATGGCTCAAATCTTTAATCGCAGCGAATCCAGGTTCAGTTATGATTTCCCTGTAAAGGGAAGCCATTATCTGACGGCCGCAACATTACGTGAATAACGTCATTTATTTATCCTTTCCTAAGAAACCATAACTTAACTGTGAATTTACTTTTTTCTGGTATTATTCTCTCAGTAGGAAATCATCTAGTTTACTTGGACAGCATTTTAGTAATGTTCTTCACCACCATATTGTGACCACCAGATTAACAGCTTCCCTTTTCTAGGAATCCATAGCTTTAGAAGCAACACAGACCATTGTCGATAGACCTCGAAATTTAGATACAATATAAAGTGATGATGGCGACACTTGAGCTCTGGCAAACGCAATGTGTATCCTTTCCGTTACACGATAGATCTTTACGGGAATCTAGATTTAGCCAACTTGTAAAACAACACTCGTCATGATCGCATGGACAACAGGGCAGCCAGAAACATTATTTAATATAATGTGATGCAAGGAGAATGAGGTGGTTGCGAAATGTCTCTTGCCTCTTCTTGATTTGAATCAACCTGGGAATTCCGCTGCCCGGTTAATGGAGCTCTAAGTCTATTCTGAGAGCTATAGATGAAGGAACGCTATCTGATTACAAGGATGAATTCTTAAACTGATAAATTTAATAATGTCTACCCCGACCCCCGGGAGGAATTGGAAAATAAATTAAACTTAATTTTTGCAGCATTACTCTTTACTTTTCGTCATGCTCTTTGGTGAAATCAATTTCCAGGAAACAAATCCATATTAATATCGGTTATCATTACCCCTGGGCAACCGCGTCCCCATCAGGTCAGGTCATTTAAATTACGAAGTCTGTCGCCAATTGTGGACCAGGTAGTTCTAAATTTACTTTATTTCAAACCATTGATTGTAAAAAAATTAAAAGAAATGATTGAAATTCCTTTATGCAAATTTATTAATACTTTGATGTATTTATCAAACTTGATAAAGTGGGTCGTATATTTCTACCCTACTTTTTCTTTGCATTCTACTAAACATCCTCAGAAATATGAAGTTCATTAGAAACGTTTGTCAAAATGATTATCTCTATAATATGGCCATTCGGTTATTTAATTAACTATTTTGCGGTAGATGTTTTCCTATCTATTCGGAAAATTCACGGAACAGCAAATTTCTATGCAATGATTAAGGGGCGTTAATAAAGAAGTAGCAAATTTTTTTAATGACATAAAAATTAAAAATTTCAAGTCTGTTTATTCCTAGAAAAAATAGATAAAAAATCACTCAGTTTAATCCATAATGTTTGTTTTGTTTTAATTTAAAGTAATGATTGATCAAATATATAAGTTATTTTTATTTTAATGTTTGCTTTTTAGAAACCCTTCACACATTTGCATTTCATGAAATTTCTCTTAGGTTAAAAAAGTATGTTAACCATTTTTAAATCAAGAATGATTATATATAAATACAGATTAGAATATTTCTGAAATATTTCACCTTTTATTATTAAGATAATATTACCATTTTGCGTTAAAAATCCAATATTCATAAATATCAAACTTGAAAATATTAACGATTTATTTAAAAAAAATAAGCATTTTTGACGACAATTAAAATGTTTTCGCTTTTTAAATTCCGAGGCAGTAAAAGGTTCTGTTCAAAGATTGAGAAATATCCGGCTATGTTAAAATTATGACTAGTTAGATGTATTATATGAAATTTTTAAAATGTTAGGCTTCACCGAAAATAAGCTTGAAACAAATGGCTCTGCTAATTAGATAGAAAACTCATAGTACTTCATGAAAAATCCTATCATATAAAGTTATTTTTGATTTGTTATGCAGATAATTTTTCAATGTGATTAATTGAATTTTATTTCATGTCTCATTGAAGTCACTATGAGTTAACAGATAAAGAAATTTTTTTAATGAGAAACAAAGTTAAAATTATATTGATGAAAGTAGCATCTTATCTTCCAAGAAATTTCTATATATATGAAAATGTTGCTCAATAAGATTAAAACACTATTTGGAAATCATAACAATAATATAAGTAAAACCGGTTATTCAAATTACGTGCAATATATTATGCCCGCAAACACACGCACCCCCACCCCCATATATATATATATGTGTGTGTGTGTGTGTGTGTATGTGTGTGTGTATAAGTGTGGTTTAAACAGATGACGCGACATATACATTCTTAAGTGCGGTGATTGGACATTTGTTTGGACGTGCGCACATTGGACATACCCCATTTTGTTTGACTATTCCTAACCTGAAAAACCATACATGAGGGAAATTGTGACAGTATAAAATCATGATCTTTTTTTGCTTTAAAAATAACGAATTTTATACGAATGAAAGACTATTTGATCGAGATTTTGATCAGTTAACTAACTTTTGAAAAACCCTTACGCTGCTTAAACTTATGGAATACTGATAGAAGCTTATGTCGAATAATCACCATCTTAAAACACTTGTGAACATTGTTTCAATCGTTTTCAAAACAGGTAATTTTGATGTGAAAGACAAGACTAAGAGAAATCCCCTGAAAAAATTTGAATATTCAGTATTGCAGGTATTGTTGAACGAAAACTCAATTCAAACTCAATGCATTTGCCAGAAGAATGTGAATGAAAAAGATGTTAGTAAGCGTTTGCACGCGATGGAGAATTTTCAATAAGAAGAAAAATGATTAGCACACGATTTGACCGAGAGATAAAAAGAGAATCGAAAGTCAACAGGAAAATTCTGTTGAAAAGCATCAATGGAAGAGGTTCCTTTATTAAATCGTAACAGGTGAGGAAAATTGAATTTGTTTTGATAATCCCAAAAGAAGAATACAATGCGTTGTTCTAGGCCAAACATCAAGAACGACTGAAGGACCAAATTGCTTTGGAAAGAAGACAATGTTCTGAATTTGGTGGAGTTCAAAGAGTTTTATGAATTTCTCACACCTGTTAAAAACGTTCAATGCTAGCCGCAACCGACAACAAAGGATAAATTTGAACTATGCTGACATTGGTCACAAAACATCCGGAATGGGTCCCAAGACATGGGAAAAGGACTTTGCTACATGACTTTAGGAGAATTGAATTGGGATGTGTTACCCCAAGCACCACATTCACCAGATTTTGCTCCTTCCAAGTATCACTTGTTCCGATCCATAGCGCATGGAGTGCCTGCGCAGCACCTCTCTAATTTCAAAGTGGAAAAATTGGTCGATTCTAGGTTTGCTTCGAAAAATTAAAGTTTTTTTTTGCTGCGGAATTTTTTTTTCTGAAAGAGTGTGTGTGTGTGTGGGGGGGGGTAGTTTTAGAGTCGAATCACGTATACTTCAAAAAAGTAGCTTTAACTTCAAATTAACATGTGTTTCGCCTTTTAAAAAAGTCTGTACTTCATATGTAAGCTGATAACTAATATAAATGATATACACTGATGCAGGATCATCATATCTTAAAATTATTAATTAGCTGTATATATCTATTCAATAAATTTCTTTTACTAACAGCCTGGAACACACACACACACACACACACACATATATATATATATATATTCAAAGTTTGTCCAATAACAGTCAGGTATGAAATAATGAAAAATGTTTATTGAATATACATGAACAGCTAGTTAATAATTTTAAAAATAAATTACCCTCCTGCATGAATGTACTGCATCCAGTACTTTTTCCCAATTAATTATACACTCTTTGTAAGTCAGCAACTGCAAGGCTGTTAAAGAACTTCATCGACTCTCCTTATTACGTTAATCCTCCCGAAATGATGTCCTTGTAAGCTTTTTTTAATACCAGGGGATAGAAAGAAATAGAGGGAGCTAGATCTGGAATGTTGTGGTTGCAAAAATGTTGCTAAGTTGCATTTGATCGGTGTTTCCCTGATGCAAAGTTCTCTATATTTCAAGCACAAACTCTTCGTGGACCACGACTTTTGCATCGAAGAACGCAAGAACATTAGTGTCTTCCCTGTCATCTTGGACTTTTTAGTACAACTCAAAAGTAGAACGATTTATGGAAAGTTTTCGTAGGAGATTCAGTTTAATATGTTTTGTTTTGTAATGCCAATTCTTCATTATTTATCATTATCCCATTCTTCAATATTTATTTTTACCGCTATCTTTCAGTTCAATATACTAGTCAATAATTACTTGACTCCAACTGAAGATACGTAAGAACGATATAAAATACTTTATTAAACCTTGAAGAATAGAAAAGGCCTCTCTCTCGAATCCTACTTAACTTAACAATTCTATATTATGATTTAAATATGGAGTCTCTGTTTCTCAAATCACTCATTTTGATTTCAATGATTCTCATTAACAGTAGCTTCGTAACATAATAGTAAGACCAAGAATCACTTCTATGCAAAAGACTAATTACGATATTTCAATCTAATGTACTTAATAGCAATCAGAAATCTTGCCATTCTCCTGTATCTCCCTTCATTTTCCATTAATTCTATATCATTTATATATCATTATTTCTAATTCAATTCAATTCACTTGTGTGTTCATCTAATTTAACTAATCACGTTTCATTTGGGTTGGGAAGAAATTGTAATTTTATGCAATTCAATTTACTATAAAGTCTCCAAGAGTAGTGAAGAGAATATACTAATAGCCCAACATCATAAGTTTAACGTAAAGTTTAATGGATCAATACAGATAGATGTTTCGCGAAATGTTCACTTTTAACGCCAGTACTAAACACATTTTCAATTTGGGTAAGATTTACACAATCCAATGACTAGGAGTCAACTGGGGCTCTCATAGTTTTCATCACATCACCCGCTACCTAATCTACGCATAGAGACTTCTTGGAACTCTTGGAAAAATTAATTCCGATTACTTATTGGACCGATCATGTGCATAAATATATGACGAAAATACATCTAAATTACACTGTAAAGTACCTTATCTTATGACCATCTTACTTTCACATTGGCTTATGAGGAATATGATGCTATTTAAATTTAATGAACAGCAACATTCACTGTTCCGCATTTGCGATCTTTAGAGAAATAATGATTGGATCCGGTTCTAATGCTCATTTCTCTTAGAAGTCATGTTTGTCCACTGGTCAGTTCCAACTACCAATTATTTCTATACTGAACCATTTAATATTCTTTTTTATATCATACATTGAAAAAAATTATTAAGATCCTTAAAATATTATCTTAAAAAGCACGAAGATATTATATAAAATTATTTAGTTATTTAAAATGGCAAATATTGAATAATTCAGAATAAAATTTGAACCGTATTTAAATAATGTTTCTTTCAAAAAATTAAATGTTTTCATTGTCCAAGCAAAATTTCGAAATTACTTTTATTAAATGTAAATGTATGTGTCAAACCTTTCCTCGGACTATATTTTCAAATTCGGATATTGACAGCTCAATCTGTTTTAAAATTAGAGAATTTATTTGAAATAATAGCGTAATATATTTTAAACAATTATTCTCATGGGTTTCAAAATAAAAAAAGAGTAGAATTTATGACATTTTCAAATTTCAGGAAAAAAAGAAATACGAATAATGAAAAAAATACAGCGATGCATTTACGTCTTGATTTTTATTTTCTACATTTATATAAATTTGAATTAAACGAATGTCCTGAAATTAAATTCTGAAGGAATTTAATTTCAGGATAATCTACGACATTTAATATGTATTTTTCTATCACGTAAATTGGAAATGTGATAACGACAGTTAATCTTTAACTATTACGTATTCTTACTGAAATATTGTCAGTTGAATTCGTTCTACTAAAAGTTCTTTTTCAGTTGTCAAATACAGTTGAACAAGAATTTTCTTTATTGAGTTATAAAAAGCAAAAAGTGACAGAAGGAAAAATTATGAAAAAATAATAGAGTATTAAAACGAATGTGTCACAATATTACTTTCAGTGAGCAAATAAGGCGGATACACTTATTGCATTTATTTGTTATTAGTTAATATTTACCCAAATGTCATTTATGTTTGAACGGAAAACTACTTTATTTTCTCTGAATTGCATAAGAAATGTTTTCAGATGAATGTGTTGTATAAAGGATAAACTAATATGCATACAGATTCAGAGGTTGGAGATTTGCTTTTAATATTATAACATTCATACTGAATTTTTAAAAGAATTTCGTTGAATTTGTTCGTCTATTTTCCTTTTTTAACGATATCAGTTTTTTTTAAAATTAATGTTGACAACAATTGTCTGTTTCCTCAATATAGTAGAGCCTTATTAAGAAGGACCCTTTTAAATTGAATCTACGGATAACCCAGTTGGTCAAGAAGGTTTTTTTTTCCATTTTAAAAGCAATCAGCAAATTTTTTTCTTAATAAGATTCATTGACTTCATCCACATATTTCGAAAAATAATTCTCCATATTAAAATTTCTAGTAAAGGTTAATGCATGAATGAAAAGTGGGTGAGGGGGAGATTTACAATTATTTTGTGCTAAGTCAATATAAATTTAATTGCACCACTTATTAACAGTGGGAAGTGGTATAACGAAAATCTCAGTTTCGGGCTTAAAAAAAAAAAAAAAAAAAAGTATTCCCTAACGGTGCCAACTAAATTAGACAGGCGAGCATCAAAACATGTTCTGAACTTTTTCAGGAGAGTTACGATGACTTTCGTAACACTTGCAGCGCCACCGTATACACTTCAAATTATTCTGTACAGCATACTGTGCTTTAGAGTCTAAATAGAAAGTGAGTAAGCAATTCTAAGCGTACTTTGATTGTAAAAAGGTCGCCCTTTTGTTCAATAAATATGATTCATACTCGGTTTGTTTAATGTTAAGAAGGTTTTATCTAAGTAAGATTTATTTTATTTCATATTTTACTCATTCCTAGGTGAACCCGGATTTTCGATAATCCGAAACAGCTCCGGTCCCAGTTAATTCTACTTAACGAGGTGTTACTGTATTAGCTTCAGACTCTAAACTGAAAAAATTACTTTATATATTTTGACTGAATGACTGTTTATTAACGTTACAATTAGGAACAACACTAGCACTAATGACAACGGACCTCTTAATTTTGAATTTTGTGCAAGTGATAAACAAAACATTTGAAATGACCCTTCCCGCTCTACACCAACGGGAAGACAAGGAGTCACGACAACTTGTATCAGTCTCTCTACACGGTGAGTCTTTAGGCATCAGGAATCGAATCCATGACTCTACAAAAACAACAACGGCCATGAAATCACGACCAACTTTCATAATATAACAGTTATCATTTGAAAAGTGCTTTTTCGCCATTGTTACTTAGAGTCCCACAGCAAGGATAAAGCTGTGTGTAGTAAAAAAAATACTGATTTACTTTCCATGAATAGGATATCCCCTTAAGTGGGAAAATGCGCTACGATATTTAGTATTTTAGACCACCTAGCATCCAGTGTAGTAAATTGCGAATCTTGGCTCATTTATACAGCTCATGGCAATATTATGTTATCTCACTTGGCGTAAGCATTTGTGTAATGATTTTCATTGTAAAATAACTTGGTAAATAGAAGTGACTTTTTATGTACTCTATAATCTATTTGTCTAGGATGCAGAATTTTAGAAATGTTTGTGACGTTGGACTATCCCCCCCCCAAATAACCATGGATACTTTTATATTTAAATTATTTAAAATAAATTGTCTCAGTAAAATGAAACGGGATATAGGCACATTGTTTTGAAGTTATGAAGTGTAATGAAATGAACAGACAAGTTACATTTATAAACAGTGGTGAAATGAATAATGTGTTATAGAATTGGAAATGTTAATTGGTGCTTTAACTAGTGAACGTAAGATGTCGGATAAAGCCGTTCGTTATCTAAGAAGCTGTAAGACCGATTCTAAATGAAATAGGAAAAAGGGTCCATGATCAAATCCTAAATTTCATTTTGTTTACTCACTCCAGTCCTAGTAAGTTGGTGAAAAACGAAAAAAAAAAAAAAATATTTATCTTAGAGCCCTAATCCTGTCACGTTTATGTGATGATTACCATATAAACAGCCGAGAGATATAAGATATTAAATATTCATAACTTGAATAAAATAATTTGATTATAATCTATATTCCTCTTCAGTTCACTGTGTAATTTAGTGTTACGGTATTATTGTGACTATATTATTTGAGTTATAATGGAAACTGTGTGACTATATATTACGAGTATTAGATTTATAATATATCAGTGAATGAAGGATAAGCAATGGGTTACAATATCGATTCATAATCTTCATTAATTTACTTCAGCCTAATGTTTTTTACAATCTATGCACAACCACACACACAGAGTTGATAGGGGTTAGACAGCACATAATCATAACTTGAATAAAAGAATTTGATGATCATCTATCTTCCTCTTCATCTCAATGTGTAATTTAGGGTGACTACATTATTGGGACTATATTATTAGACTTATAACGGAAACAGTGTGACTATAGTATGAGAATTAGACTAGCAATATATCATTATGACACTGAATTATTAGACTTATAATGGAAAGTGAATAAAATAATTAGCAGAGAGTTTTTATATGATTCATTCATTATCTTGATTAATTTACCTCAATCTAATATCTTTTACACCCTATTGCAAATAATTAATATTGTTATAATACAGTAGTAATACAGTAGTAAAAAGGCACTGTAACTGCTTCCTTTTTGTTGCCTCGGTAGTTGAGTATATATTCTAAAAATTATTTTTTTGAGGAGAAACATATCGAAGTTCATAAAGAATTGTATGTAATACCTCTAGATTAAACCCGCAGTAAAAGATAAAGTTGATTAGAAAAGTTTAATTTCTTAAAACGTAACGATATGTATTTTAGTTCATTTTTATTTTTAAAATTTAATATTTTAAATTCCTCATACTTAAATTTAAAATTTAATTCGATATTCCTTTATGTCTGTAAACATTACAATTTTAAATATATTTTGATTCCCCAAATTCCTTTATTTGATGTTTTTCTGTTTCAAAGAAAGCATATGAACTATTTTTTCATCTGTAAAGTTTTGACAACTCTAATAAAAGATGGATGATTTAGATTTCAAAAAGGTATCACAACCTATATTTTCATAGACGTAAAAATATTCATTCTCGACAAACTGTCTTATTTCTTTTGCTCATGAATGTCATGATATAACAATTATTATTTGAGGTTATCTTTTTTGTTAGGAATAGAATTTTAATTGTTTCTTCCCTTAACAATAGATAATGCAGCTCAGCACTTATTTGATGGAGTAGGAACTTGGTACTCAAGATGGGTAAATATCTGCTGGCTATGTATAAAGTCATTGTTTAATTTCTCAGAAAAGATTCAAGCTCGTTTGGCTACCCTCCAAAAATTATTTATTGTAATTTATAGTTATAATTCAGAAAAAAAACTGAGGCTTTTAGAATTACCAAATTAACAGCAATATTTGAGGAAAACAATTAAAAATTGTGATATTCATAAAAAAGTAAGAGATAGATTACTTTTATGACACATATAATGTGCATATACTTCATACTTCATCTTACAATAAAACACTACCTGTAAAGGCCGACTAAAATTTCACTTAAAATATTAGAATATAATAATTTTTTTAACATTGGGAACTCTGATTAAACAATAAAGTTTCAAACAAATGGGTTTATATTTAAAAAGACATGTTTTGCGAACTTATTTAATATTTTAAAATATATTTTGTATCAATTTATAAGTATGTACATTAATTAAACATATGAGTATAAGCTATTTTTTATCTTATAAAAATGTAAGTGAAGACTTTTCATGTTATCAACAGTAGACTTGTGCATTGGTTTTATATTAACGTCACTGCATAATACTTCATGTTATCGAAGTGTCATGGTAGCCAGCATATTGTTTGGTTATTTTGTTCTTGTTGAGTCTTGTGCTCTATTTTTCATGCCCAGAAAGACCTGTCGAATAATGGGACTCATGCAGGTTAACTTTGTAGAGATTCCATGTGGAATTTAGGTGTATGGGGTGAAAACTCTGGTGTCGTCGACCTCGTCACTTCACCACGGCTTTAAATTATGATTCCGTCGTTCCATCTTCAATAGCACTTGCGTTGTTTCTATCAGTCAAACAATCAATCAATAAAAAAACTTGTGGGCTACTAAGGATGGATTTCATAAATGCAAACTTATATTAAATAAAGAGGATGCTTTTGATGCACTTGCAATTCGATAATAATCTCCTAACACCCGTATAACGCCAAATATGTGTTCTAAATCCCATTTTTTGTACTAGGAGGTAACTCAAATCACTATAATTTATGATGTTGTTGATGAATTAGGAAAATAATATTTTATGCTGTGATACTCGCGATAGGAAATTTCCTAATCCTCACTAAGAAATAGGAAAAATAGAAAAAAGTGAAATATATTTTTGAAGTAACTGATACTATATTTATACTTATAAATATTTTTAAAGTATCAATAGTCGTTGATTGATTATCTTAATTATGGAATCTGATAACTGAACATTCTTAACAGTAGGACAAGTTTAAAAAAAAAGAAAAAAAAACATTTATTTTTGTATGTTTAGCATAACTGGCACCGTATGAAGCAAGTCACCATTGCAAAGATGTACCGACTCACAGAATAAGATATAAATGTTTCTTACAATATGTCCCCATATTTGTTTTAAGCAAATGCTTGAAACATATTAGGCATGAAACTAAACGCTAAAAAAAATTTGTGTGATGAAAACATGCTATTATTCAATTCTTTTCAACTCCGTGCCTTTAGAGACAATCTCTTGATTCCTTTTGCTACAGGAATATGAAAATACGTTGCAGAATACCTCGAAGCGAGATCAAAGACACACACACAAACACACATGGAGTCTGTCATCCACTTCGCCTTTTCGTGTTTGTGTCAAGAGGACTTTTCCTTCTCTTCCTTTTCATGAAAACAGAAAGGAAAATAGAATTCGGACTCTTAAGGACTGGATCGTTTCTGTACTTTATTTATTTATTTATTCAATCTAGTCTCGTGCTTATTCGAAATAAACTGGTAAGAAGAGCATGCAAACGTGTTGGATAAAGGATTTGAAAGATAGAAAAAGAAGTAAATGACTTCGAAGTTTTTCTGGAAGCGCACGGAAAAAATTACGTGAAAGAAATATGTGCGAAAAGTTCGGTATTAACAGAAACCTTCTCAACAGGTTTGAAAGAAATGGTGTTCTTTTTCGTTGGGTTCGTGTAAGTTTCCAATATTAAATTTAACCGATGCAGTTTCCTAAGATTTCTTTTTTGTTAAAAGGATATCGAAAAGCAAAGAAAGGCAGTTTAAGAAAAGCGCCAATTATCTGAAGGTATGATCTTGTACCGTGATAGCATTTTGCGAACTTGGTAAACGCACTGTATATTATTTTCCACAACAATGCGATCAAAGAGACTGAAAAGAAATGATGATAAATGAGAACAAGCAATTTTCTTTTTTTTACAGCGGAAAATTTACATAGATAAGCAAATGTAAATTGATGGTAAAATGTTTAGTAATATAAAGTAGGTTTAATTAATTAATTTGAAAAATTATTTAAATTCCCGTGTCTTTTTAACAAATGTATATTTGGAAGGAAAAATTTTCCGTAAATGCTTAAGAAATTTGTATAAAAAATTACAAACTAATTCTTAAAAAAAGAAAGTATTATATTAACTTAATGTTAAAATATTTTTTGAAAAAAATAACAGCATTCTTAAATATTTATATAATCAATACTTATTCATAATATAAAACATATATATTTAAGCATACCATAGTTATATCAATAAAGCTTGAAGTGGTTAAAAAAGTTATTCTAGGAAAACAGACCTAAATATAAGCAAGAAATTTCAATAGAATTCCCCAACACCTATCACTTTTCTCATGGTTAAGATATGTTATTTTAAGAAGAAAATGGCTATAATGCGTCAAAATTCGGAAAGAACTATATTTAAACTTTAAAAAAAACTAATTTAAAATTATTAGTAGTGATTTTAAACAAAACTGAAGTTAACAAAGATGTTTTTTAATGCAATAGCCTCATATAGTATTCGAATTAATCAAGTATTTAAAAATAAATTTTCAAAACACATACATGAGCAATTTTGTTTAAATAAATATTTTGATCATTTAAAAGAATGCTGCCTGTTAATTAAAGTAAAACAATAATACGTATAATATTACATTGAAACAAAGTTTTAATTATAACAGTTATTATTATTCTGTCTTTAAATATATGAGAAATATTCATGATTTTAATTTTGAAAAACTCAATTGGTATAAAGTGCGATATATATATATATATATATATATATATATATATATATAATAAATTTTAATAAATATCGTTTAATTACACGTTTTACGGACAATTAAAATGAAACAAAATCTGAAAATTTTCCTTGACTACAACAATACATTTATAATAGCATATCTTAATAAGAAAATCCAAATATATAAATTATTTTTCTGTATTGTATTCATTGAAATTTGGTGCAAATATATTTATTTATTTTAAAGCAAAATAATCTATTACAATCCATTATAAAGAAATAAAGAAAAATTATGGGCATTAAATTGTACCTTCTTACAGAGATAATGTTTATTTTACAGACCTTTTGAATAACACATTTATATTCCAAATTTTTACGTGTGTGATTTATGCAGTTAAAACTGGTTTTGTTTTCTTTTCATAAAAAAGCTTATTAGAAAAAAACATCAAAACTAAAATGAATGTTCGGTCCTAGAAAAATCTGGAAAATAAAATCAATATGAAAGAAAAAAGGCTATTTACAAAAGAAAAAAGCATTTCAATTTTTCTTATTTTCATTGAATTATGAAGGGACTTATCTTTTTGGCTGAAATAATGTACCCTCTAGCAAGATGATCTTGGCATATACCCAACGTTAATATCTCTTAGCAACACTTCGGGAACCCCCTCTGATAGTTGATGTGCATTTCAAAAATGTCCATCTACATTGCGTATTATAATTCAATTTTAGAATCCTTCTTTACTTATTTCATATGAAAGTTATTTAAATCATGGAAGAAAATCATTCTGTAGACAAAGATTAAGTAGGTTTGAATTTGAAATCTAGAAAAAGTGAGAGTGTCGTCTTCTTAGTAAATTATATGATTATCTTGAATAATTTTTTGCTAATGAAGTGGTTCTTTTTTCCTGTGGAATATTTATTCATATGAATCAAAGTTTTTTCCCCCTCAAAAATCTTTTCTCTCCCTTTCTATTATGGCTTCTTTATTTTAAGATTTATTTCAAGTTAATTTTAATGAGATCTAGATTTAAATCCTACTTCTAGCAAGGAAATAAAATGATTAAACGAAGAGTACAGATTATTTGCTCAATAAACGAATACGTTTCTACTTGTGCGAATTACAACAAGTGTAAATATTACTTACGAATACGTTCTTCAGTTAAGTGATTTTGAACTTCTTTACCTTTTCTCTTAAAAATTGCATATGTGTTAATGTAATGAGATTTTTTTAAAAATTCTGAATAATTGTTCTATCCATTCAGTGATATTTATTTGGTACGATTTATGTTATAATTCAATGATATGCAATAATAAATAATCTGACAAACTTTAAGAAAATATTGCAATGTTTTATTTATCAAAAAATAAGTATTACCTAAAAGAGTACATTAATATTTTGATACGAAAAGAATGAAGTTAAAATAAATGAGTTAATTGCATTCGTCGACTTTAGTGATAACTCAAAACTCCAACAAATTCATAATTAAGAATTGATAAGAACTAAAATGATAAATATTTTTACTGATAATACATAAGTTTATTATTTTATTTATTTATAATAGTGAAATAATTGTCTAAGGATTGCGAGAAACATTTGCCAGTAACTAACGTTAATTTAACTTTAATATTTGCGAATAAATTGTTATTAACTTTTATTCGCAAAAACTCACTACTAATGAAAATACATGTTCAATTACCATTGAAAGAAATATATGATTTTTTTTAATAATTCAATACCACATGTCTTTTGATGATTTAATTTGAAATCGGTTCCATTGCTTAAAAATTTCATTTGTTTCAGTAATTGCTCAAATAAATCCACATTCTATAGAGTTATCTTAAAAATAAATAATAATCTTTTCAAATAAACAAACCTTTGGTAATAAAAATACAAACCTCCTCAAAATAAATCCCTGAATGTATAAAATTACAGTAATATTATACATTCACAGTAATATTTTCTCCAGAAAAAGATATCGGTATATTCGTGAAAATGTGGTCTATCTGTTTACATCAACTTCCACCACACAACCGAATTGTGCTTCATTGATTGTGGTCTCTTCTAACGTAGCTAGAAACTCAAGGAAGAAATACATGCAAAATTCTTTTTTTTTTCTATGAATATTTTAAAACTCATATAACTATGAAGTTTTTATTCAATGAATTGATATATTGTATTGCAATATTTTTATAACTTTAATAAATTTATTGCGGAATGATAAAAATTTAAACCTGAAAGTTATTTTTGTATCAATTATTAATATTATGACCACACACATATTTGTAACAAAACAAATTCATAAAATAGAAAAAAAAAATTAAAAGAAAGTCATTCGGGAGTAATACGTTCCGATTTTTACAAGTACAATGAGATTCATTGAAAATCATATTCATTTAAATTTATAACCACCATCGGAAACAAAACCCTCAACAGACACGTCACAACGCAAAGCAAAAAACAGAGATTAAATATTAAGCATGCTTATCAATGACTGCATCCATTCTTGACAAGTCATAACTCAAGAGAGGTAACATAGAAGTTGTTACATGCTCATAATTCCAGCACCTAAGACATAATCTCTATTAAATGACAATTTATGTACCTACCTTCCATCGTAACCGATCCACAAATCAAAATTGCATACAGTGCTATTCCTACAATAAATGTTTGACGCCGATCAACACTAATAAAATTCTGAAGTGCAATGCAGCTCGGCAGAATCTTTTATTCAGTCGTACCTAATTAGTGGAAGCTTCCTGTAGGAAATTAGCCACCCATATTGCTACAGAGCTGACGCCACAATGTTTCAAATAATGGTTTCAATATCAAGGATAGTTTAAATTTGTTGGAAAACTTCGCACGAAAAAGGAAAAACAGAATGCGTCCTTAGATATGAAATGTTTGCTTAAATTGTATATGTAGAAGGGACTTAAGCCTAGATGGTTTACTTATCAAAAGTTTTTGCAGCGCAAAAGCTTAATTCGGGATATTAGGTTCTTTGTTACTGAAATGTGTATTGTGTAAATTGTATGCGATGCGGTATTTAAAATTTAACAGGAACGGTCCTTTTGACTGCAAAACAACTTTGAGAAGCAATTTATCTTAAAATGTTTTTTACATCTCACTTAAATATATGCTTTTATTGTATTTTTCTGCTTTTTAAATACATACAATTTATTTAAAAAATATTTTATAATAGACTGATAAATTAATGTTCCGCTTATAAGGCTGAAGCTGTAAAAATGACCACTATAGAGATTTAAGCCATCTGCTATTGAAATACCCTTTTTTATTCTCCTTGGCTTTTCTTTTTTTATGCCATTCATAAGTCCGTTTGTATGCAGCACTGTTATAGATGAATGCGAGAGAGTAACATTTTTTCAAGCGACGAAAATTGCAGGCGTTTGGCCGGTATTATTTCAATTCTTCATTCTTGTAGACCGAGTATTAAAGCCTGGTAATAACTTTTTTAACAATGCAATGAAACGTTGAGATTTTGATGAAAATAGTGATTCAGTTTTCAACATCCTTGGTGGAGTAAAAAAAATTTTGATCAAAAATCACACTCCTCAGAAGAAGATATAGATGATGAAAATCCACAGCTTCTATAATTGTTACCTGCTCTGTCAATCTTAATGCTACAGTTGGAAATAAATGGCGAATTATTGATGAAAGTGCTATTACACTTGGAAGATATGCATCAGGAAACGTATTGAAGAGAAATCAATATCTACTCCGTTCGTTAAGAAAAATATTGGAGAAAAAGAAGCTTTATTTTGGCTTTTGCTGATTGCCAAATCTGTAATAAAGCATATAAAAATTCGCAATTTATGAAGATATACATCAATTAAAATTAGATGTATGAGACATTTCCTTGGAAGAAGTAGATGCTTTTATTTCCCTATTTTATGCAAGGAGATCAATGGGTAGTTTTTCGCTAGACATGAACCATTTGTGTTCAAAACAATGAGGTCTTCCAGTATCCAGTGAAACGATGTCTCGAAACCAGTTCAAAGAAATTCCTTGCTTCTGCGATATGAAATAAATCAACTTGGTTTAAAAAAGACAAATGATCCCTCTCTTCCCAGTTATCGCCATTTTTTTGAGGAAATTTCTCAATTATGTTTTATAGCGGATGAAACTATAACAATCGACGAACAGAGGTTTCCGTGTAAAACACGTTTCAAATTGATTCAGTACATGACAAATCAGCCATATAAATTTGGATCAAAATTTATTCTGGCTGTGGATGTTGAGACCAAATATTTCTTGAAGAGATTTATATATCTAGGAAATTATGAAGTGATAGACAGAAGCACGTATCATGGAGAACATGTAGTTATCCTCTCCTATTTTTGAGAAATGACATAGCACACAATAGATCGCAAGAACTTGCCGATTTTTTTCTTGGCAATTGAAATTTCTGTTGTTGATACAATGTTTATAAATTGAAGAAAACTGCATCGATCTGCAGCTGAGCAACTCCTATACGCTTCTTATTAAAAATTCTAGTAAAAAAATGTTTAAAACTTGCTTCTTTTTACAGGTGTTAACAAAAAAAAGTCTTCTTGAGATCTATGCATAGAAATGCTAAAAGAGTGTTGATAACCCCAAAAGCTTCCAAAAAAGGCAAGTTTCCACATTACAACCAAGTGTAGCATAGACGTACTCTATCAAATAAACCAATTGTACATAACGAGATAGTGTTTAAGAAAGTAGCCAGCTTACACATTTTATAACTTTATAGAAATTGCAGCTCTAAATTCTTGGATTTTATTTGGAGCTTGTAACTCTTATTAAAGTTCTAGAAGATACTTTATTTGAACTTTATAAACGAGATGAGATATTCAAATTGTTCATGAAAGAAATGATCAACTTGCCTTTCTATAGCGTGTGTAACCATGATTAAGAAACATCCTTAAGGCTTGCTCGGTTCGTTATGTCGAAATAAAATGAAAGAAGTTTGCTCCTCACGTGTTAAAACTATTTGTGGTAAATGTTGCGAACTATGTATGAAAAGCTTTTAATTGCAAATCATGTGTTACAGATTTCATTGGGTTACAGATTTTTCTCTGAAAATAAAAGTAGTTTATTTTATTATTAAAACGTTGCATGTATTTAAATTTGATGTTTTAAAATAATATTTTAAAATTTTATGATATTTGTTTTAAAAATCAAACCTTTTTTGGATTTCTTATTGAGGTCAAAATAACTGTCAACGGCTGTTTCATATAGTTAAAATTATTAGTCGTTCTAGGGTTAGTTACAAGCATGGATTTTCTGAATTGATTGAAGTGTCTACCATGTCTCCTTTTATGTTTGAATTCTAATGTAAGTTTTGGATGCATCGTTTATTTAAATTAGATCCAGTTTAAGGGCAAAAAAAAATTGAAATTTTAAAAGTGTTGAGAATAAATTATTGAAAAAACTAGAGTGTTTAAGATTTCGTATTCTTATTTATTAATATATACAAAGTTAGGTCATTGATTGATTAGAATTGCTTCCTCTCCCAAACTACATGATTTCAAACTTCCATTTCATAGATTACGTTCAAGATTATTTTGCATAGTTATACAATTAGACCTCTAATTCTCAAAAACTGTAAGCAAATAACTAAATTTATTTTTAAGAAATTAGTAAAATTACTTCAAATCCGGCGAGTTTGCACGTGTAACAAAATAGATATATCCCTTCTACTTACTTATATATAAGTTACAACTATTATTATCATATAATACTTTAAACTGAGAGATGGTTATATATTATTATTATAATATATAAATATAATTTATTACAAGTATATATTGTGTATATATTAGTATAATATATTTCATATTACATTATAAAAGAAAATTAATTATATCGTTATAAATAGACACTTTATTACAGTAATTAATGATTAATATTTCACATTCAGTAATTTAAAGGATACGTTGCAATTAAAATACATGTTCAAATAATTGTTTTAACTTAACACAAATAGCATTATTCCTATTCATAGCATTACATTAAATATAATTGATATTATTGTTAGATAAAATATTTTTTGGACATTTCTTGTCATTTGCATAAAATACATGATTTTTCTATGTTTATGATATTATAAATACCCCGAATGTTGCTTTTCTGCAATTACAAAGTCAATAATTGATCCTCGGTCACAAATCATCATGAGAATTGCATGAAATTGTTGCAATCAGGAAGTCGATGTTTTGCATGTCACTTGCGAAAGTTATCGTCCAAGTTTCCCTTTTTGTAGGCATTCTCGAGAATATGTCCTTTCTTGCGGAAATTCGATAATCTCCTTGTACCCCAAAATTCTATTTCTACCAAGGTGTGGCAGTAGCTGAAACCCAAATTTCTAAAAGTAGATCACTGATAATGATGTTGTGTGCAACTAGCAGTTTTGAATAATTCCGGGTTCATAGATTTGTAAACTATTCTAGGTAATAAAAATTTAAAAAGAAAATAGACTATCTCTCTTTCCCTAATTTTCATAAAAATATCCCTTATAAAATTTGATTAGCCCTTTATAACCCTTGTGTCATGAAATATTATTATCCACTGAAGTAAAAAGGACTTTTTTTTTCACATGAAATTTTAAGATATCTTGAATAATATGATACATTTCATTTCTATTCTCTTTGAAAGTATTTAAAAAAACAATTAACAAAATAACGCTTTGCGAAAGAAACATTTTTGGTGTAACAAAACAATTTGTACAGGTATCTAAATAGGTTAATATATATATATATATATATATATATATTTATAAAATGTTTTAAAATTAGAAAGAAATACTTCATAACTTGAAATGCAGATGCTAAGAAAAATGTTTTGACTATTGATTTAATTGTTACAAGAGCAAATATTTTTAAAGGTGAAAAAGACAAGACTTTAAATTTTTTTTTAAACATTAACGTATTAACTTATTTTTTTTAATAATAATTGGAAAGTCTCTAAAAGGAATACATTGTATTAATTGCTATCTGAATCTTCTAATCAAAGATAGAATATATTATTTTTTGCATAGAGATGGAACAATTGATTTCGAATGTTTATTGCATTCATTCATGCCCAAATATTTAAAAGTATTCTGAATCCTAAGCAATATTAATAATTTGTATGTGTAAAATGTTAAGCATTAAAATGCATTAATAAAACATGTGTAAATGTTTTATTATTATTTATATATACTTCAAAAATTATACTTCATTATTCAAAAATAGTTTATGATCAAGTGTTTTCTAAGGTAACTGCATTAAAATAAAAAGCGATACTTATAACTAAATATAAATTGCTTCTATAATAAATAAAAACAATTGGAAAATTATGTAATGAATACTTTATCTTTTGCAAATTCTTAGAACTAAGTACATTCATCCACATCAAAATATTTAGAATCATTCTCAATTTTAAACTACCTTTAGAATTTTGGTGAGTGTCTATATTCAAGCTACAATCATTTAAAATTAAGAATTCAGTTGGACTATTAAAATATGCGTGTAAATGCTTTATTATTTATTCATACTTCAAAAATAATGAATTATTGTTCATATATTATTCATTGTGAAGTATTCTCCAAAGTAAAATAATTTAAAATAAAAAAATATATTATTTATATATTGTGTTCGTATGCAAGTCTATGTCAAATCTGGATTACATTTATGCAAAAACAGTACTATAATTGATTTTTAAATAAATATTTTCTTTTATACTCTTCTTTAATGAATTATCAAAGCAGAATGAATTCTTAAGTGGAAAATAATTTACATAAATAAATAGTTATCAATATTTAAATGTAATCATTAATAGGGATAGTAGTTAAAATTATATTAATAGCAACTTATGATATTTTTATGTGGGAGTTTAAGTAATTCTACAATACACAATATTGGACGCAATAAATATATACGGCTATAAAAACATATATTAAACTCTTTAAAAATAAATTTTCAAACAATATATTTGATTTATTCCTTTTTTTATACTGCTATTGATGGTATCTGTTTATCCTGAAAGCAGTATGTATAATCTGATAAAAATTTCTAATATTCATGTTTGGAAAGCATAAGCATCTCTGTGTATTCCTCTGATGAAATAAATGATATCTTCGACAGTATTCATGTCGAATAGTGATGTACTTCCCTAAAATGACAAAGACGAAAATTTTAAATAATGATGTTCCTTGCATCACTTTCCTAGTTTTCAGTGTCAGTTTGAGGTATATGTATTGATTACTTCAACCTAAAACTATTTCTGAGTTGTTCTTTCAATTCGAGATTAAATTATAACTAATTTAATTTTAAAATAAATTCGATCTTCCTTTTTCAGATTACTTATTATTTTGTATTCTTAAATATGTATTCACCTCTCTAGTGTATTTAAAGTTATTTATGAGAGCAAAATCTATAATTCCATTAAGAGGGTACACTTTAAGACTATAAGGATAGGCTGACGGATAAACATTGAATTTAATATTGAATTTAAGTCCCAGTGGGTACTCTCTCTTTGAGTAGTTTTTAAATTACAAATAACCAGCCAATCAGCAAAATATTATACTATTAATATAGTACTTAGAATAATTTTTTATTATGGACAAATTGTTTTCGGTAAGGGGATTCAAATGACGCTGCAATTGTTCAGTATAATATGTGTGTGCTTTTCTTTCCTTATTTAGTTAAATTATCTGAAAATAATGATTTTAGGCCATTCCAAATAGAACAATGAGCAAGAGCATATGAGTATACAGACTTATACAAGTCTAGTAAATTTTCATGGAATCAATAACTGTTTGAAGATGTAGAAGTACATGATCTTGATACATTAGTAAATGAATAATAAAATAAGAAAAATTTGATTAAATACATCAAAATGAGGTTAATATGGATAGAAATTTTAGAAAAAGTATTTTAAATAAAAAAAATTACTTCAAAGTTTTTTTTTAAATAAACTTCAATCTCTTACATTTTAAGGAGTGCAATTTTAAGTCAAGACTAGACTCCTAACAATACTTGTATCTTTTTTAGATAATTAAATATATATTTCTTGATGATTAATCAAAATAATTTTTCACTGTTACGAAATGAAATCCTATCGTAGAAACACTTTTTCCAAATGTATCCAAAACTGGAAATATCAGTTATATATTTCTTATAAAATTATGCTTTCCAGTGGATTTTCTTTGAAAATATCGGAAAAATTCACAGAATATCCAAAATTAGATTATGATTGAAATGTGTTCTTAAGTATACAGATTAATAAGCCAAGAATATCTTATTTCCTTAAGAATGATATAATTTTTGGAAAATGATTTAGACGAGTTTTGGAAACAGGATGTATTTCTTGCTCCGTTTCCTTCTGTAATCCCTCTAATATTACCAAATTGTTGAAAAATATGTGTAAACAGTGCAGAATAGCCACTCTTTCTACCTCACCAGTTTCCCTATTCCCAGCAATCATCCTTCTGCTAATTTCTTATCTTGAGATTTCGTAAGCATTTCTACGAACAGCGCTGAGAAGAGAAGTATAAATGATGGTTAGAAGATGATGTAGAACACACTAGCTGTTCTAGTTCCATTTGTAGAAGATTCATTACTGAATTCGAGACATGTCTACAGTCCGTGAAAAACAGCTTCGAGTCCTTCAGTTTTTTACACACCCTGAGCCTCATCACTCGAAGGGCACTTATGAAATAGACTTAAGGCTAAAAGGATTGGGAAGATTACCCAAAGGTGTCCTTTTCTCTGGTTTTAACATCGTGCACCTCACAGAAGCTAGAGATCTTTATGAAATTCTCTATGGTAAGCCATATCATTATTATATTCAAAGCATTTAAAACAATTTGTCTGAATATACAAAATATTTAAGAAAATTATATTTTGTGTACTTAACAAAAATTAATTTCATTAAAATAATATGTAAACTAATCTCAATTTCAATTATTAAATAGGTAGAAGTTAAGAAACTTACTTAATCTACAATTTATTGCTATTCATTTTTTATAAAATGAATCCACGAATTGTTAATTGAAAAACATAATGTATAGAGAGACCGCGTAAATGATAATCATTCTAAAATTATCTATGTGATATAATTGGAAAATAACTAATTTTTCTGTTTTGAAAACACATGTCGAGTTCAAGGAGTGTTTTAATTTGAACTGAAATTTCAAAACCTGCTTCTAATCTCTCATTTGAAAATTGTTATTAATCATATTATTATCGTAGCACTTTTCTCATGAAAATATTTCAAATTTTGATTTTCTTTTCACACTAATTGATACGGTAAATAAAGCTAAATTTTAGATAAGAAGGTAACTGAGCAATTTTATTGCTTTTAGTTGATTTCCGTTCAATATTTATATTCATTCTTTGATGATAATTTAATCAATGGAAAACGTAAATTTAGTATTATGTTTATTTTTATATCGTGTCTTATAATTACAATCATCGTGTGTGTGACTATTTTTATTTAATAACTTAAGAAATAATTTCTTAAAATTCGTAGATGTCAGTTATTGAACATATTAGTGTAATGTCTTTGATTAGTAATTAAAAAAAGAATAAGTAAATAAATGAAGAACACCCTTGTGAATGAATATTTCTTGCCAGGGGCAAGAGATTACCAGGATTTCATTTTGCTTGCTGAGCAAGCCAGACGATTAGTCAATGAAGGCTTGTTTGTTTATGCGCTGTCTGTAGCAATATGGCATCGGGATGACCTTAAAGGAGTGAAGACACCTTCTTATCAAGAAACACGCCCTGACCTGTTCATACCGGCCGAAACAATCTTTCAGGCTATCAAAGCAGATCGAAAGAGAACTGATCAGGTAAATCCTATTTTTTTACTCTTTAAAGAGAATTTTATTATAAGATTTTAATATTTTTTTCATTTGCAATCTGCCAAAACAGAGTATATATATATATATATATATATATATATATATATATATATATATATATATATATAACTGAAATGTTTTTTTACATTCATTCTCATATAATTCCATCGTTTTTTGCAGTAAATAACTTCAAAATAGATAATTAATATTATTATATATATTTCAAAATTAGGATAAAAAAGGAAACTATCAGTTCCTTCAATTACATTTATTTCATCAATTTTAATAAGCATACAATCCTATGTAATTAATGAACGACTTAATTTAGTGCTTTGAGAGCATTGCAAAAAAAGTAACTTGCTTTAAGTACTACTTTAAAAATAGAAACAATGGAATTGCTGTTCAAATTAAGTAAAATTAATAGCTTATATTCATTCCAAATATTTCAGTTTGAATCTTCATAAGTTTAATTTTTTTATAATTTTCATCCATTACTTAAGAGAAATAAACATCCCTAAAAAAAGCTGCACATTATCTTGATAATGAAAATTAAAACAGAACAATAATTGCAGTTGAAAAAATATATGACATAAGTATTTTTACTCTGAATCTTATCTTTCTACTGGTACTAAGTATACCAGGTTTTGAATAAATACTAATGAAAATACTTTGTAAAAACTATTCCTCTTAAATTTGAACGAAAGCCTTCTAATGTATTTACAATTACGTTTTTTTTTCAAAAAATGGAAAAAAATATAATTGGTGTGAATTCTATCCACGTTCTAATTATATCTGAAAATTCAAAGTAAATACATAAGTGAATTCATTATATTGATAAAATAAACGAATAGACATATAATTTAATAAAATTTTAGTTCTTTTTAACTCAATATATTCTTGTCCAATCGACGTCAGATTAATTAAGGACAGTCCATAGTATCAACTATACAAACATATATTCATTTAAAAAATAGAGACAGCTTGTACACAATATGGCTAAGAAGTTGTAGGACTAATATAACACGAAAAGTGTATGGGACAACGTTTGTATATGACAAGAGGAACATTTGGTTCAAATTTTTCTGAATAAGGTTGACAAGGTGAATCAGATTGTACTGAACTATCTTCAGATGCAATCTTTTGCGTGTGATTTATTCTTTACGGTTGAAATGAAATAATATATATATTTAGAATGCAAATAAGTTTTGTTTTAAAAGTGAAACATCTCATAAAAGCTTATTAAATGATGAAGTGTATCTATTAAATGATGAAGTGTATCTATTAAATGATGAAGT
>BMAW01113474.1:494321-511842 GCA_019974015.1 Nephila pilipes
GAAGTGTATCTATTAAATGATGAAGTGTATCTATTAAATGATGAAGTAAATCTTTTTTCGTGTATCTATTGAATGTGTTATGGTTTGGGAAATTTCGATTCAGAAGATTAAAGCTATATATATATATATGTTAGGTGTAGACGGATCGGTAGATTAAAGGCATTGTAAGTGTACACCTGGATTTGTTTCCTAATGCAAGACAACGTGCTTTCATGCTATACAACTTATTATTTTCATTATTATTACTTGACATCGATGAATTAATCCCCTCAATCTGAAATTGAAACTTAAGAGACACCGATATGATTATATCAAAATGACTCATGTTACGAGCGAGTTATGAAGCATTTCAGCAAATTCTGGAACCGCTTAAGGATTGAGTCTGCCCATTAATCAAATTATAAATAACCTTAGAAGAGTAATTGATAATTGAAAGTTATTTACTGTACCTTCCGTTATATTTACTTCTTAGTTCTAAAACGTTTTAACCGCACTGAGTAGAATCGGAAACAATTATAGTTATGTTTTCATTTTTGATGTAACTATTCATTTGAAAATATTATCTTTCTCAGGAACCTATTACTGTAAATATCTTCAAAACGGGTAATAACCTGGATCCTGAGCATAGACTGGCATTTTTCCGAGAAGATATAGGTATCAATGTTCACCATTACCACTGGCACGTAGTTTATCCTGTTACATGGCGCCCCAATGTAATGAATAAGATAAAAGACAGGAAAGGAGAATTGTTCTACTATATGCACCAGCAGATGATGGCTAGGTATTTTGTCCTAATTTATTTATTTAACTACTTTCTTTATGGTAGCTGTGAAGACAGCACAAAATTTAATAAGTAAGATTGTACATACGTTTTTTTTTTTAAAATCTGAATATTCACATAATTTAGAAGAAATTTATGAATTGATTGTAATGAAAATAAAAAAAAACCTAATTTCCCTTCCATCGAATAAAAAACATATGAGAAGTCAAATGACTAAATAACTATTCTTAATTATTTATGAGAAAACAAGCATTTTATTTTATTATCAGTACTTTCAGTTTTAAAACTTATAAAATAATATTTTTTATTTAGCGTTTTACATTTCTAAAAAATTGCAATAATGAATTACAGAATCAATTGGTTTACTGAATTAATTTGCCTTTCGTAAGATTTAAATTTCAGTCCCGAGAAAAATGTTTCTTCGAAGAAATATTTTGTCTTCAGAAATTTAATTATGAATTGCAAGACCAACTACAGTAAAAATAAAAAATAAAAAATAATATCGTGGGACTCGTGCTCTCAGCAATAATTTATTTTGCATATAATCAGCACAAAAGAATGTAATAAATATTCTTATAAAAATTTTGTTCATTTATGTTTTAGTTTCTTTCCTTAAATTATAGAATAAACATCGTTTCAGTATTTCAGTCATATATGAATGAAATAAATTCATATCCAACACGATTTAAATTCGAGTACAAAATTCATAGCACTTAGAATATTTACATCATACAATCATTTAATAATAAAATTTCAAAACATTTGAGAATTTGAGTTTGAAACTAACATCTGTAAGTATACGACCTCATAAATTCTAGCAATTTATCTTATGGAGGAAATGTTTACTTTTATACGAAGAATACTATAGGTATTTTTTAACTATCTTATCGCTGTAAATAATAATTTTTACTTATTAGGTGGATATAAACTAATCATAATCTCATATATATCTCAGTAGCTGCTACTCTGAATGATTCAACCAGCACAATCACTATCAAATAATGATAAAAAAAAAAAGTGAACTGTTACCCCGTTCTTAAAGTTTAAAAACAACACCACGACTTAACTCTGAATTTGAGATGCATAGTAATATAAAAGAAACACAAAATATAGAATGAGAAAAAGCTCGGTTTGAAAACATTAATTTGTAAAATAAGCTCAAGCTTCTCTAAAAACTAAGTTTTTTTTATTCACTTTAGATTATCTGATCAGTTTGAATCATTACACAAGACCATACTTTCAAAAAAAATTCTTGTAACTTAAACGTTTTGTCTGGTTCGTTACAATATTTGAAATTCATTACCTAAAATATTTGTGTTTTCAAGCGCACTGATATTTGCAATTGCTTTTTTTCCCTCTTCAGATATGATTGTGAACGTCTAGGTTCAGGATTTGAGAGAGTGATTCCTTTTCACAACTTTGATCAGAGATTTGGGGGCTATGCTCCTCATTTGACTTCTTTCATTGACGATCCCGATCACGACGAACCACAAACGTCAAGCAACTATGCCAGTCGCCCTGCAGGACTCAGCCTGCATGATCTGAATCGCGATGACGATGGAAGTTCAGTGGAAGAATTAGAACGATGGAAAGACAGACTTATGCAAGCCGCCCACCTTGGAATTGCAATTGATGAAAGTGGAAACACTGTTCCTCTTACAGTTGAAACTGGTATTGATGTGCTTGGAGCTTTGGTTGAAGCCAGTAATTTATCAATCAATAGCACTTACTATGGTAATTTCCATAATACAGCACATAATATGATATCTTTAGTTCATGACCCTGATGGCAGATACAAGGTAAATAAGAAATATCTTTGTATAAAATAAGTAAATGTAATATTAATTTATAAATAACAGTATTATAATTAGAGAGTAAAAAATCAAAACAGCATGAAAAACATATAAATAAATTCCAGTTATGTGTAAAATTTCTAGTTTCAGATAATTTTTTTTATTTCAAAGAAAACTCTTTGTATCGATTATTACGTTAGATGTAACCTATTCTTAACATTGACATTCGTACTGAAGCGAAAATAATATACTTACACATCTTTTCTGTTTTACATCTTTTAAAATTTTCCACTACACTAGAAATTAAATCTTGTAAAATCATTAACATATAGTTCCACATAAAATAAAATTGTTTTTCCAATGCAAATGTAATATATTTGTTAAACAAATAACTGAATGAATTTTGTTGTAGGAAACTCCTGGAGTCATGGGCGATACTGCAACAGCCGTGCGTGATCCTATGTTTTTCAGATTGCACAGATATATTGATAACATGTTTACTGAATACAAAATAACTCTTCCCAGTTATGAGCATGCAGATGTAAGTGGAATACTTTAAAAATAGAATATTATTTTTGGCGTATTTTAATGGGAAAACAAAATAAATGTTTCCATATTTCATAAGCAAAAATGGATATGGGAAATGAGTACTAAATTTTAACGTATATACAGTTCCTATATATTACTTCTCATATTTTTATATGTCATAGATTTTTTTATTTTTCTTTTCATATCCTTACAAATCTTTATATTTAATAATCTAATTTATAAATGTTTCATTGTAGTTGCATTTCCCCAACATTGTAGTTGAAAATGTGGATGTGAAAGCTAAAGTTACAAATGTGCTGGATACTTTCCTGACATATGATTATTTGGAACTCTCACACCGAATACATCTGAACGGTCCAGTGAGGGTAAATGTTTAATCTTCAATATAAAGTTTTTATTTCTTTACTCAATGGCAAAATTTTTATACTGAGATTATCTCATTTTTTTAAAATTTTAACAAAACAAATTAGCGTGGCCTATGAAAACTGTTTTCGGCTAACTTATTACTTCAACATACTAGATTTTAAGAAAATTTAATATAAAAATGTTTTAAGTTTTTTTCTCTATTCCCAATAATTTAAATATACGGATTCTAAGACTTAGATATTATTAAGATATTATATTTATCTAATTTGCTATAAATGTTTTTTACAAGAAATTGATTGTTAGATTAATAAACTCTAAATTTATTAGATATTTTTAAATATGTTTTTATCATTCACAATTGAATTTTTTCATTTTACGGATAGTTTGGTTTTTTTAGTACAGGATATCATTTAATGGAAGACGATTTAGGACCTTTAAAAATATTTAACTTTTAACATTAACTTCAAAACTTACTGAAATCCACTTTTTTTTTCATGTGTGTCTACCTAACAATTTCAAGAAATTTTGCTACTAGAAAAATTACAGAATAATCTGATAGAATTTTACAAAATATGAGCAAATTACGGGAAATTAACATTAGTTTCTGACATTATTATTATTTTTTATCATTCTAGCTTTTTCAAGTCACTTTAAAATTATATAAGTGGTTTCGCAAATATTTTTTATGAATTTTAATTGAGTTAACAGGTCCATGATTCTCTTACATTGTGAATAAATAAGTCTTCGTATAAAAGGAAAATATTAAAATGCTATAATAATTATTAAAAAAAAGTCGATGAAATTTATTTTAATGTACTTGCAAAATATTTCAACTTAAAAATATATAGAAGCAGAATATTATGGCATAAAACTTAAAAATATAAATTAAAATATTATCTTTTGCTTAAATGAAAAATTTAATATTTTTAATATTTATATCATACATTCTTTAAAAATAAAACTTTTTGTGTCATGTATTTAAACGTTTTTGAACATGAAGTAAAATCAAAGTGACTATTGCAATATTTATACAAGGTGAAGTATCAACATGTGGATCATGAGCCCTTTTCTTACGAAATCAAATGTGAAAACAAAACTGGATCACCAACGAAAGCAACAGTTCGAATCTTTTTGGCCCCAGTTTATGATGAATTGGGACGAGCGATTTCATTAAATGACCAGAGAAGATTCTTCATAGAACTTGACAAGTTCCATGTAACACGTAAGAATTCATTTCAAAATTATCTTGTAAAATGCAATATTTCTCCAATGATTATGTTTTATAATTTTACTAAGCAAAATTTTTTAAAAAATTAAGAGTTATTATGTAACGTTATGCAAAACAATACGGACCATCCGCGTATGGTTAAAAAATTCTATAAGGTTATTGTATATAATATACTATATTATGGTACTAAATGTTTTATTATTGATGATGATATATATGACAGATGTTTTATTAAAACTCTTCAATTAAAGTTAAATGATGTTAGATAACTATGACAAACACAGTGTTTATATTACCTTAAATTTCTGTAGTATTTAGTAAACTAAATTTTATTAAATAGGACTGATATATATAGTTCTTAATATGCAAAAATAAAAAAAGGAGTGAGTTATTCGCATAAAAACTCCTTTATGTTTAAAATTTCTTTAGGGATTCAATACATGAGTTTAAAGAAAAGCATATGAATTATACTAAAAATTCACAATATTTCATAAGGTCTATCTTAATAATTCTCTCGGATCTACCAAAAGTGAATTTTTTGTGGTATGTTTTTTATAAATTGTCCCTTCGTTCTATTTATACGATAGATACTATTCATACGATAGATACTATTTATACGATAGATACTATTTATACGATAGATAGAAATCTGGAACAATACTCTAAATTAAATATCCACGAATTTCCAAAACCTTTAATTTACAGAGCTTTTTTTTTTTTAATTGATGAATGATTTTTTAACAACTGAACTAAATTTTCAGTAGAAATTTATATTAGACATATTACTTTTTAGTGACTGCTGGAAAGAATACCATAACAAGAAATTCCATTGACTCTTCAGTCACTACCAAAGCAGCACCAAGCTTTGAAGAACTTCTCCGTGGTGATAAAGGTACCGAAGAAGACGATAGTTATTGTGCTTGTGGATGGCCTGATTACTTATTAGTTCCGAGAGGAAACCACAAGGGAATGGACTTTGTTTTGTTTGTAATGCTTACTGATTATGCAAAAGATCGGGTAAGGAAATTTCGTATATTTTTTTTAATGATCAAAACTTAAATTTTTTTATTGCAGGTATTTAAACTTTCCTCCTACGTAAACTTAATTTAATTACGAAAGAAAAAAAAAGAGAAAATTTAGATGAAATTAGATAAATTGATACCTAAGCAAATTCGTAAAAAAACTATAGGTTTGGATTAAATCTATAATTTTTCCTTCTAAAAATAATATTAGATTCAAAAAGTTCCAGAAATTGGTCAACAACGCTTTATTTAAACTATTACTGTTTTTTTACTTCATTTTCCGTCAATGTACTGTTCTTCTGCATTTGCATTTGTTCCACAGTTTGTATAAAAATTCATAACACTCTTGGAAACATTTGAGGAAAGATTGTTTAGCTTCTTCGTAGCATTTTCCAGATACCTCATCTGAATTAGAAAAACGGTATTGCTTCAGTTTCTTTTTCAGCCTTTGAAACAGGTAAATTCTGACTGGTGTTATATCAGAGAGAATAAGAAAGACCTAGAATGGGAACATTACTTCCTAAGTAGTGCTGCTAGTCTCATAAAGAGAAAGCTCCTCTCCAACTAACGCTTACTTTACTGTAGGCAACGATTCCAGGAACTTTTTGATCCTATTATGTATACAAACGAATCATATTCCTTTGAATAATTATATTGGAGATGATAATCTCCTTCTATTATGTCCTTTTTAAAACTTGTTTTCATATAATTTCAACATTGTGTAACTATTCAGTGGTATCATCACTCAAATAATTGAGGAAAAAATAATTTCTATTACATTTGATGTGTCTTATTTTAAGCAAACTTGAATAGAATATTCAAAGATTATTAATTATTTGAGTTTTGTAATATATTCGAACATGTTAAGACATAAATCATTCAATTATATGGGTTAAAGCAAACTGAAATGTTGTTTTCATATAAAAATCTTACATGGAGCTCTTGCAGCTTTGAAAAGCATTTCTTCCAATTAATTTTTAGAACATATCATTACGTCATATTAATCGAATTTCTTAAAAAAAAAAAGGGGAGAGAGAAATTTGAACAATAATTTTTTATGAAGTTCTTCAATGTCAACGGACTATTAATAGGTCTTTCGATTAAATTAGATTTTTTTTTTTGTTCAAACTTAAAACTGTAACTTGAAACCTTTAAATTTTTTTTAATGAAATGTTGCTGTATTTTGTTAAAATGTATTGCTAACCTAGATTTAATACGCTGATGAAAAGAATTAATACGAATGAATAAGTACTCTATTTTTTTTTTCTTTTCTAAGGTGGATGGACCTAACTCTCCATCTGAATGTGGCGATGCCTCAAGTTACTGTGGTATCAAGAATCAGAAATATCCTGATAAAAGAGCGATGGGCTTCCCTTTCGACAGAGTCATCAAGGCCAAAAATACCAAAGAATTCCTATTGCCGAACATGAAGTTACAAAATGTCAAAATTCATTTCAAGGAATAATGCTGCTCATAATACTAAATGAACTCACTGAATTACTTATTGAAACTACGTTTTGATACGATGAAATAAAATTGATTTCTATATGAATGTTGTTTATTCTTTAAAAGTGCTATTTGCATATACTATGAGAAAGAAATTCGGAGAGAAAGATTAATTTTAATAAAGAATAATTCACTCACTTGGAGCTCTTCTTGATAATTATTGAATATGACTTTAATTTTTTAAACATAATTTCATAAGAATAATAGTTTGAGTAAAAATAATAATAATTTTAAAATTAGAGAAAAAAACCGCATATGTTAATTAAACCAAAAATTAATTTAATTTCCCTGATTTGAGTTTGAATATAGGCAAATGGTATAAACAATATAAAAGAGGCAAATAAAAAGTTGTAAATTAAATACATATTAATTAAATCTCGAGCCAAGAAAAAATAATAATCTCTTAAAAGGAACAGTATATCCCTAAAACCAAATTAGTCCTTAAATGTGTTTTACAAAATCGTTACCTATGCGTTATAATGCATATTGAATTGATTATTTCTTAGATAAGCGAATTTACTTTATTAGTGAAAATAAAAATTAATTTAAGCATTATATCTTTTGAGAGAGTAAAGAAAATCCACTAAAAAGTGTTTGTAAAATAAATCATTTCTAATATTTTAAGAAACTCGATATATATCCTTCCCTACCTTTCAGTTCCGATAGCCAAACTGATTACTTTCAGAACACGACTCCTTGGTTATTTAATAAACTGTTTATTTATAGTTTCCTATTATATCGGAGACTTCATGAAACGGCAAATATATGTGTAACGAATACACAAAAATTAAAATGATACAAAGACACATTTCAATCTGTTAATCTCTGAATATAAATAATATTGAATAAAATAGCCTTTATCATTTTACTCAAATTTAATTACTCTTCGAATATGCATTCTTACACCTACATACACACATATGGGCGATCGCACACACTAGGTCTACGAGAGAATTCTATTTTGGAAGTAAAAGGAAATAATTAATTTTTATGCATAACATAATATTAATTGTACAATAAAATTTCCGTCGTGTCTTATGATCTCTTGTCTGTGCGATGTTTATTTATAAAAACTATTCTTGAAAAATACATTGCCTTTAAAGGAGAATTTAAAGATGTACTAGGTTAACATCTGTTTCAGTTTTGAATTTTTTTTCTTCCTTCAGAGTTTTGCAGCAAGATAATCGGAGGGTCCTAAGTTTGGGGAGTAAAGTGGGTGCCACACTATTTCCAAACTTAGCTGTGTGATTTTTTGATGACTCATAAAGCGGAATAAGGTTGCACATTATCATGATACAATATGATTATCATGATGCATTACAATACAACATTAACAGCTTCTTTTCATTGGATGTTTTCATTCAAATAATCTATTAGCTGATATTATTTCTCTGAAATAAGCTTTCTGTTAGGATTCAAAAACTCATGATGCATTGGACCTTGCAGGTCCCATCTCATATACAGAATTGTTTTATTTAGGGTCAAGTTCAGTTCACAAGTGGAGGGGAAAGGTTGCTTAGATTCACAGTATGCTCTTTATCTTATGATGTTTTGGTAAGTTATCCTTACACCTACAAATACATATTTAAAATTGTCCAAACATGACGACATAAAGTGCATGAAATTGCATGACTCACTCAGAAGTGTCAGCAAAGAAGGAGAGTATGCTTATATATGCTAGAAATTGAGCTGTACTCTTACGTATACTAGAAAAAAGTCGGTTCCCCTGAAACAGTTTGTTATTTAAGTGATTTTAAATATGAGGCTTCCGATGTTTTATTAAATACAACACGCGCACGATTTCAAAAATGGATTTAGAGTAGTTAAAGATGGATGAAAAGTTTGTCGTTCAGAATAATTTAATAAAAATAAGAAATTTAAATTATTATCAAGTATACAAATATGAGTTGGTGATTGGAAAAAGGATAAGATTCCAAATAATGTTTTGCTAAGTGCATATATATATATATATATATATATATATATATATATATATATTATTGAAGCAATAAAATTAAAATGAGGAGTGTGGAAACTGTTTTGCCTTACAATGAGAAAATTCAAGAGACGTCTTTTCTTGTGTCATATATGTAATGAAAAAGAATAAAAACACTCTAAAGAGAATACAAGTATTACCAAGTAAATAGGACTTTATATTGCTACAAAAATTAGAAATAGCACGTTTTTGTATTCTGAAAATAGATTCCAGGACAAATTTCCAATTTCTTTGATTTTAAAGTACCACTGTACACACAAGTCATAAATGTACTTCAAAATCAACTGGCAAATATGACCACAATTACTTATGGATTTATGAGCCATTATCCTAACGTCTACAATAAGTGAAATAATTTAGGATCTTCATTATCTAGCTCTAGTTACAATGTGAACTCTGTATCAGTAAAAGTTTTAGTAGTTGGTGTATCAAGAAGTAAATATCTTCTTATTTCAAATTTGCATCTTCAAGAAGTGAACCAAAGTGATTGTAGAATTAAGCTATATTAAATAAAAACAAGCAGATTAATATTTTTCAAGCAACCAGTAATTTTAAACATTAATAATTTTATATGAAATTTTTAACAAATAATCTTTCTTGGCTATTGAAACTGGTAAAACTATATCCTTAATAACTCATTTAAGCCGCATATGGAAAAACAAGATAAAATTATATAAGTATACTTAGAATAAATAATCGGCAACTTAGAAAAAGTATGTCACCCATACATAGCTGTAGCAACTTGAAGCAAAAAGCAGCAAACGTTTTCCGCTTTTTTTCTATTTGCATGTATACTCTCAGAATTTGCAAGAAATATATCAGACCCGTAGCTAAACGCCCCAAACAAAGCGCCAAAAACCTGTGTGATGAAAACGCGCTATATTTCTACCTTTTTCAACTCCGTACCTTTTGCGACAGGCTCGATTCAGTTTGCTTCAGGAATATGTAAATACGTGACAGAAGGACGCGAAGCTAGATCAAAGAAACTTCCCTGACACACATATACACATAAAGTCTGTCATCCTTTTTTTTTTGTCTGATTCGTGTGTGTGCCAAGGGAACTTTTTCCCTCTTCCTTTTAAGAAAAACTGCAAGGAAAATAGAATTCGGACTCTTAAAACTGGATAGTTGCTGCATTTTATTTATTTATTTATTCAATCTGGCCTTGTGCGCATTAGAAATAAACTATTAAGATGTGTACGCAAACGTACTGGATAAAATATTTGAAAAAATAGATGGAAAGAAAAAAAGAAAGCAATGACATCCGAGTTTTTCTGGAAAGAGACGGGGAAAAATTATGTGAAGAAAGATAAGTGCAAAATGTTAAGAATTAAATTTAGCAGAAAACATTCTTCGTTTCTTAAAAATAAACAGCTTCGAAGAGAACAGTGTTCTTTCTTGCGAGACTTATGTAAGTTCCAAAATTAAATTTAACGGATACAGTTTTCTGAGATTTACTTTTTTGCTAAAATGACAGCAAAAGGCAAAGGAAAGCAATTTGAGAAAAGCATCGATAAAATGAAGATATGATATTCTCCCATCAGAGCTTTCTAAAGAAAAACAGCAAATAGTTAAAAAATATATATATTGTGTTTTTACAGCGAGTAATATACAATCAGCAATGGAGTTTTTAAAGTTATATAATATTGTAAAATTTTATCTTAAACTCTTTGCTGTGAGCTCTTAAAAACATTGAAAGAGTTTTATCAAAAAGATAATGTAAACTGAGAGTAAGTGAAATTTTAATTATGCAAAGTAGCTTTAATTTAATTTAGAAAAAAACCCGGCAAACTCTTATTCTTTAAAACAACATTTTATAAAAGTGAGTATATTTCTAATACTCAAATGAAAATAAACTTTTAATTATTTCTTACGAATTGTCATTTGTACAGAAGTATTTTTTCGAGACTTAATTACTAAATAATTACTTTTAGAGAATTTATTAACGTATTTTACAGATATTTTTAATCAATAGTCATTCAAACTTTTCACCATATTAAAAGATTTCACGGTTCATATATCAACAAAAATTGTATGTGAGAGAAATACATAAATCATTATTTTCGGAAAAAATAGACTTGAAATAAGTGAGAAATGTTATGAAAATTTTGGTAATTTACAACTTTTCGTATAATTTGGAAGTGAAAACTAGAAAAATAATGTAGAGTAAATGCATTGAAATTTAGACAAAAACACTATACATAAAATTATACAAGTTCAAATAACTTTTAGGAGTTTTAAAATAAACATCACAAATAGTCTAAATAATTTTAATGTATTTTAACAGCATTTTATAATATTTGAGTATCCGGAAAAAAATTTCACCTCACCAATGCACATATTCTGTTTTACTTACTTTAGCTTTTTAACCTCTTCGGATGTTAATAAGTTAGTGTTCCTATTCATTCAAAGCTTTTTAATTGTAAATAAGTAATTTTTTGCAGTGCAATAAACAAATTATATTAAAAAACAATCTTTATAATAGGCATTTTGAAATAATGTAGTTCATTATTTTGAAATAATGTAGTTCATTATTTTGAAATAATGAATTACATTATTTCATTACATATAAACTTATAAAAAATAATCACGATATATTTTTTTAAAAAAAAACGATTTTGATTTATACGCAGAAAATAGCAAGTTTACAAATATATTGCAGCATCTAAGTAATGAAAATTGAAATAAATTTCTTAGAAACAGAAACTTTTATTTAAATCAATTACCTTTTTTTAATGGATTATAACAAATACATCGCAAATCATAAAAATTAAATTTTACCTAAAATATCCTGTACATAAGAATTCAATATGCATATATTAATTAATGAACAGAATAATTATTTAAGAGCTTTCACTGATTTCAAGAATATGACATAAAAGAAAATTGTTATAACTTTCAAATTATAACTGAAAAATGTAAGCATTGTATTATTACATTATTAATTTCGATTATAAATTCGTTATTAACATTATTACATTTTTATCTCATTATTAATTACATTATTATACATTAAGTTACACATTTATAACAGCATGCTTTGAAGAGAAAAACTCAATGTTCTTCTTAAAGGAATATAAATTATTCTGCTAAATCGAATTCTCATAATTTGGAGGAAATATGTTCATTTCAATGCTGAATAATCTACTCCAATCAGTAACAAAGAAATAAAAGAAAGAAATAAGACATCTAAAGTATACTTTCCATAGAATGTTTTCCATTGCAGTTCTTTTCAAAAATGAATTTTTATTCCAAATTTACGTATTTGATTCATGCAGTTAAATCTTAAGCCTTCTTTTTTAGAAAAAAGCTGATTAGAAAGGAGCATCAAAGCGAAAACGAATGTTCGGTCGCAGAAAAATACGTAAAAGAAATCAGTATAAAAGAAAAAGGCGATTGGCAAAAGAAAGAATCATTTTAATTTTTCTTATTTACATTGAGTTATGAAGGGACTTATGTTTTTGCCTGAAATAATATACCCTCTAGCAAGATGATCTTGGCATACGCACAACGTTAATATTTGTTAGCAATACTTCAAGAAACCCGTTTGATATTTGATGTGCTTTATATTATAAAATGTACACCCACATACATTCCGTATTGTAATTCAATTTAGAGTTATTTATTTAATAGGAGTAATTTTTTTTTAAAATTTGTTAAAGGTATGTCAGGATGTAGTTCATTAAAAAGAAATGTATTAGAATATGAAACATAGTAAGATTGTCATTTTTCTAAGAAATTATACTATTATCTTCAACTAATTTATTATTAAATTATTATTCATTAATTTATTATTAATGATTTATTTATTGTATATTTACGGTGTAAATTTCTATTTATATATGTCAAAGTTTCCTTGAAATAATTTAAGAACTCATTTCATCATATTATGACCTCTTTATTTTAGTATTTTTTAAAGCATAATTTTAACGAGATTTATTTAAGTACTATTTGCAGTAAGAAAATAGAAAGAATGAACAAAGAATTTAATTTGCATGTGGAATAAATGAACCACTTAATAACAGGAATGAATTAAAATTTAAATGCTTGATTATTTTCTGAAATTTTATTTTTCTAATATCTTAATATATTTTCTTTTATGGCATATGAAAATTCTTATATAATAGAATTTTTATAAGCTAATCGTTTGTTCATTTTTATATCCAAGAAATATTTATTGAAGATTGCTAATGAAATAAATCACTGATATTTATTTGATAATAAATTAATATAGCACAAATCACTATAACTGCAATACAAGTTATTCTAACAGATCTTAAGTAATACATCTAAAATTTTGAAACAAACAGAATAAAGTTGTAAATAAATACGTATGGATGAAAAAGCTCCATGCATAAATATCTAATACAATCGTCTCTTTTTTGTTATAAATTAACACATATAAATAAGAGTTAAATGTGTATACAGTTAAGAGTGATAAGTACCAATTTGAAACCATACATTTAGTGACATTATGCAATAAGCTATGTATTACGTTTATTGATATCAGTAGAATGTGCGCTCTAACTATTACTAGACGTTTGTCACAAAATTTTGTATTCTGCGTGTTGCTTGTATATTTATGTATATTTTTGTTTATCTACATAAATATTTCATTTATTACATGGCAATAAGTTTTCAATAAGCATAAGGTAATTTAACAATTTTTCAATCATTAGATTTTGAATGACTCTCCTCGCTTCCAACTTAAAACTTTCGATCCGTTCCTTAACCTGTTATTCATTTGCTTCTCTTTTTTACTTGATATGTTTGTATTTGGCGGAAAAAATTGGAAATCTATTTAAGAGAAATAAAATTGTTATTGGTAAGAAAATGTGTTCCATTTAAAATAAATTTAAGTACATATTTAAAATTACAGTGCTTCATGCAATTTTCTACGCAAAAATATATAAAAATATTCTCATGTAGGTAAACTCTTATATTACTTCATAGATTTTATTTCTACCTCATTATATAAAAGGGATATAATATTCGTAGACGCAGCTTTCATAGCTGAAAAGGCTAAGGTAAAAATAAATGAATACCTTTGAAAAATTAGCAAATGAAAATATAATACAATGTATGGCACAAGCAATGTGCATATAATGTATCATTGCAATTACATGTAATGTATTACTGCATGTATAATAGTAATACACTAACTGAAAAGTACGTAAAAATAAATTTACTGTTGTAGTGTATTATAAACCCTAAAGATGTACATGTATTATACACTTTAAAAATTCATAACAAAATAATTTTTAAAAATATTGAACTTTTTTTTAAAAAAAATGTTTTTAAAGCATTTTATTGGAACATTCAAATGAACTTTAATTAGACCAATGAAACGAATCAAAATTCATATTAATCTAAAGTCCATAAGAAACATCGTAAACAAAAACTCACACAATTTTAATCAGTCTTTCACTAAAAACCAACAAATTAACCAACATTCAGCACAAGCAAAGAATCTTAACTATATATATAACCACATAAACAAAAGAAAAAGTAACAAATCTGAAACATTGTTCATAACACACAATATCCGTTATCGAGCTGTCATAAATCGAGAGAGAGGTAACATAAGATTTGTCCCACTTTGGCAACTCCTGCATCTAAGCCATCATCTGTATTAAATAACATTAATGTACTCACCTCCAAACAGAACTGTTCCACCAATGAAAATCTCAGGTTGTGCTATGCCCACAATAAATATTTTATCGTATACCAACATTAGTAAAATGCTGAGGCGTAATTTAGTTGGACAGAATCTTTTATTCAGTCGAGCCTAATTAAAGGGAACGTCCTGTCGGAAATTAGTCAACCATGTTGTTATAGAGTTGGCGCTGCAATGTTTCAAATAATAGTTTCAATGTCAAGGGCTGAAATTTGTTGGAACATAAAACGGAAAAAGGGGAAACAGAACCTGCCAGACATATGAAATATTTGCATATTTTGTATTTGTTTAAAGGGTTTCAGCGTAGACGGCATTCTGATTACTGAACAGGAATTTTCATTGTAAGCTTAACAGGAGAAGAATATTCCATTCGATCTTGGTATTGAAGGAAAGGTATGAGGTGAAAATAAATGTTTTTGTTATAGGACACCTAAAATTTAATTTAGTACATAGGTGCAGTAAATTGAGTGAATTTAAGGTTCACGATAAAACATTTATTTCAGGTATAGCACATCCTGATATTTTGATTGGTTTATCATTATTTTCGGAGGTGGTTCATTAATGTCTCTCTTTTTTCTGGTCGGAATCTCTTTATGGTCAGGGTAGACTAGAGGTCATAGTTGTGGCTCAAAGTCTTTCCTTTGGCATTGTGTGGAAGTTAGGGGATGTTTTTGTCACTTGACCGAGGCTCAAAATTAGAAGGTCCATCACCAACATCTTCTAGAGCGACATGAATAAAACTAATCTATCAATTGAAAAACATTTCATTTATTTTTCTTTTTTTATGGGTTGTGCATTTATGTTTGCTCTCTTTTAAATATCATGTTATGGAAATTTTTAAATTGAAAATTGAACAAATTTAAAATTTGAAGTTTTTAATGTCCCCCCCCCCTTATCCACTAATTTGAACAAATTTAGATACTCGATCGATTTAAATTACACTTCATTCAAGAATTCTGCAAGTACTATTGACAGTGAATTCAATAATTTTAAGGCCATAATTCAATATCTATTCAAACATTAAAATTGCACTTGTAATCTTATTTTAATCTAACCTTTGTATGAATTATTTGAAGTTTATTTAAATTTTATAAGTGTAATCCAACTATTATTATTGGTGGAATTAAGTTTACCAATCACAGTGTGATTTGGAGTATAAACATGACCTTAGAACCCACACACGGGGACACTACACTACCAAACCCTTTATATATTAATGAATATGAGATTATTTAAGTATACTGAGTGGTCATTTTATTGCATTTTTATGCAAATGAAGTATTGAGTAACATTGTTGCGATAGAGAGCGAGATTAGTTCACAAAAAGAAACCTGACTTCTTAACACAGTAGCACAGGATAATTGCTTCTGAATATATTGAGAAAAATGTGATTTGGTGTTACCCGGAACCGGCAGTAACAGCTAGATGATGATTGAATCAAGTATTTCGAGTAGTGAAATCGTCGTATTTCTGAACTATTCACTAGCAGCTGTATTGAAAGTGTGTTTCAAGACAAGAATTTCAAGTTCAAACAAAAACTGGGAATTAACGGATATATTGCTGTAGTTACCATTGTATGAATGAGCGACGATGAGGGGGGGGGAGAGAATTTACCAAAATATATTAAAGAGAATAAGACTAATAACAACATCGCAAATTGTTGCAAATCTTAATTAAATTTCACCTCAAAGTATATGTAAGCGTTTTCTTCGCTGTGCTGTGCACTAAATAGCTATGGAAATCGAGGACTAGTGCAAACATTGTTATCTGCAGAAAACGAGATAAAGCATCTAAAATTCTTTCAGGCATACAAATGATCGGGTGGTAGACAATTGAAAAAAAAAGAAGTAATATGGCCCGATGAATCCTATTTAAAGTTACATCAGACAGACTAGCTAGTCACAGTTTGGCGGATATAGCAAGAATGCATGGACCCAAAACTCATTGATACAACACTATGAATTGGTGGATGTAATGTGATATTTTCAGATATGCTTTTCTGGTATGTTTTGGGGACTTTATTTTCTGTAAATGAATGTCTGAATATGACATCATACATGAACATAGCTGCAGATCTAGTATATCCCGCAGTGCTAATGATTTATCCCGATGACATTTAATACTTTCAACAACATAATGCTATCTTCCATTGTGCTAGTGTTATCCTGGATTGGTTTGAGTATATAATAAAGACTTCACTTCTCTGAATTCGCTCCATGATCTCCAGACCTTAAGCACATACACAATCATATAGAACATTTTTAATGATGTTAAAAATGTATCCGACATATAGATCCATAATCCCCCTATCTCCCATTATTGAAAAGAACCATTCTTCAAACCTGCTCTCAGATTTGAAAACGATCTATCAACATCTCGAAGAATCCATGTCAAAAATAATCAAGGCTATATAAAAGGGAAAAGATGTTCCAATGAGATATTGATAGGGTGGTCAAAATAAAGTTGCTTATCAACGCATGTATGTACAAAAATATAAATGAAAGGTAGTGATTTTTGCATACTTATATGTACAGTTCGGTGTTGAGAATATGTCCTACGCATTACATAGCTAATTAATGTGTGTATATAAATTCGTGTGTGTA
>BMAW01113474.1:526089-632268 GCA_019974015.1 Nephila pilipes
ATTATTTCTCGAAATTTGAGGAAAACAGAATTATGAATGAGAAACTCAACAATGTATTTGTGTTTCATATTTTATTTTCTCTGTACGTGCAAATTTGAATTAAATAGATGTTTGAAAATTAAATTCCAAACATTTGTTCGATCTGCGAGACACGCAGTAAAATGTTTTTTCTGTCACGTAATTTGTAAATGTGATAAGAATTTTTAATATATATATATACATATTAATTTATTAAAATACTTTTTAATTGAATAGATTCTGTCAATAGTTTCTCAATCGTTAACTTACAAAACGTCACATGTTTGTTTTGGAGTTATTAATATAAAGGATAACAGAAAAAAATAATGCAAAAAATTATATATTTAAAGAGGTTTTATACATAATTACTGTTAGTGAACAAATGATTTGAATTGATATATTGTAATTATTTGCTATTCATTGATAATTATCATGGAGTAATTTACATGTTAAGCGAAAATTACTTTATTTTCTCTACTATATATGAAATATTCTATATTTTATTCATAAAGAATTTTTAAGCTTTATGGATAACTGATTATGTATTATAGCTTTTACACGTTAAATTTCTTTTTTACGTAAAGCAGATTTCTGATAATAATTATTCATAAATTTCCATTAATTTTCAATAATCTGGTTTGATATAGCTCTATCCCTCAAAAATATACTCAAAATAAAAAATAAATATTTTCTTATTTAAATATTTCATTAAGTACAACAGTTCATATTACTAAACTCAAGACGTAGCATAAAAATAAAAGGTAATTTATTTTCATTTCAATTAAAATATAGTAATATTTTCGTGAAAAACTATCTTTTATAAAGAGAACTGAAATGTATGTGTATAAAAGTATTAAAATAAAGTAATTTTTATTGAAGAATGATTTAAAATCAAATTACAAAATTGCGAGGAATTTAAAATATATATAATATAACATTTTAATAACTTTCTATATAATTTGATAATGTATTTTTTATCAGTACGTAAATGTATCAGTATAGAAATATATACCTATTGAAAGGTTGAAAAGAAACACTTTTGTGCCATACATTGTAAAATGCAAGTAATGGCGTAGACACGTAGTATTTCAAAGAATAATCGCAAATATTTACTTTTTTCTATTTTACATTTGCCTCTAGAATATGCATGAAACTGATCAGACTAGTAGCTAAACACCACATGAAGTCTGTGATGAAAACTCTCTGTCTTTCTATACTTTTCAACTCCGTACCTTTTGCGACAGGATTGATTCCTTTTGCTTCAGGAATATGCAAATACGTGACAGAAGAACTCGAAGCGAGATCAAAGACACTTATCTGACACACACATACATAGAGCCTGTCATCCTCTTTTGCCTGTTTCGTGTGTGTGCCAAGGGAACTTTTTCCCCTTCCTTTTCTTGAAAACTGCAAAGAAAATAGAATTCAGAACTCTTAAACTGGATCGTTGCTGTATTTTATTTATTCAATCTAGCCTTGTGCGTATTCGAAATAAACTGGTAAGAAGTGCATGCAAACGTGCTAGATAAAGGATTTGAAGGAATGATGGAAAAAGAAAGAAATGACATCTGAGTATTTCTGGAAGGGTACAAAAATTCTGAAGAACGAAAATTTCTCGAAATCGTGGGTATTAAATTTGGCAAAAATCATTCTTCGATTTCGAAAATAAACTCGTTCGAAGAGAACGATGCACTTTTTGTAGGATTCATGCACGTTCCAAATTTGTTTTTAAATTATATTTTTTTTTTTTTTTTTTTTTTTTTTGATATTTACAGTTTGTTAAAATAATATCAAAATTCAAAGAAAGGAAGTTTTAGAAAAGCACCAATTATCTGAAGACTTGAGTTTTTCTCCCAAGAGAACATTATAGACTTTTATTTTTTGTCTTAACAATACCATTAAAACGCCTGAAGAAATGCGTTGGATAATAAGAAAAAAAGGATTTGGTTTTTAACAGTAAGCGTACCATTCTTGAAAATGAACATATATCTAATAGGATAAATGTTTAGTTTGGCACATAAGCAAACGGTGAAATATTTTTCAAGCAAAAACATTTAAAAAAAACTTAACATAAATCTTTTCATGGAGCTCTAAATAAAATTGTGTTGTATAAATAAGATAATGTGTATTGAGAGTAAGACATTTTAAATATATGAGGTCGTTTTCCTTTGCAATAATTTGTGAAATTATTTTTACTCTTTACTTCTTGAAAATTGCGTTTAGAATATATACCTAGTCATGAAACAATTCCTAATTTTTAATAACAATTTTTAGAAATTTAATATGTAGGAAAGTGTGTTTTGAAAAATTACCGTTTATTGTAAAAAAAATTAACAATTAATTAAAATTTTAAAAAAATATGAATTATAACTCTAATAAAATTTTACTGTGATCATTTAAAGTTACATTGATTAGTTTTTTTAAAAAATTAATAACATATTCTTAGTTATCTCTGATAAATATATATTAAAAATTTCATTTATATCCTAGGATATAATAGCTCTATGAATAATGCTTGGTATGAATAAGGTTTATTTTATATATATATATATATATATACAGTGAAAGTCTTTGTTATCTAGTAATTCTTCAAATATTCAATGAAAATGGCTTGAAGAAAGCAATATTATAGATATTCTGAAAATTAAGAACAAAATTATACATAAAATTATAAAAATTTCCAAAATTCTGTATTATTTTCGTGGTGTTTTAAATAAAATTGAAATTGAAAACTGAAGTAGTCTAATAATTTCATTATTTTAAATTTTCTCAGATGAAAATTTTGATTAAATACACATAAGATATTCATATATTTATAAAAATAGGGCGGGCTTAAAGTAGTTATATCATGAGTTGAAATATTTTATCATTAATAAGAGAAAATGTTATAGAGAAACATGCAAATTATAAATCAATAATTACGCTTAATAAACATTTCAAATCAATATAGTTTCTAATAAAAAATACTTTGATTTCTTAACATGGATAAAATACTCATTAATTTCAATTTTGAAAATCTGACTTATTCATATGTGCCTTTATAAATATTCTATTATCTACTGAAAAAATTTGCAATTAAATTTTTTAAAGCAGAAATTTATGACGTATTTTTATTAACCTTCGCATGATCAAGTGGGAATCATAAAAGTTTCCCAATGCTAGTTTTTAGCGGATATTTAATTTTTAAAAAATTACATATTGTTCAGTACTTTTACAACTGAGTTTTATACTATTTCATTATGAATTATGATGTTATTGCATCATCTCTCATTAAAATAAATACTTAGAAAATTACATTTTAATCTGCGGTTACTAAACGGCCCCAAATGGTCATTGCTGTTGCATAAAATTGCATTTAAAGCATTTCTCACTCATAATTCTTCAATGGAGAGAATGTTGATGGATTGTCTTTAGATTATGGCATCAAGGCAGATAACGGCTTTGCAGATGCAAAAGAACTAATAAAGGATAAACAAAATATCACACTACTTAATCGGAAAGGGTTTCCTGCAGAATTCCATGCAAATAGAAAACGTGTAGTACATTAATTGATGATACATTTTCTAATGAGGCTACGGGGTATTCATATGAGTCTAAATATAACAAGAATAGTAGTTATGATATAAACAGGTATTTTGACTAGATTTTATCAGACGGAGTGAATAACTTGAAACCCGAAATGATACTTAACCTTGAAACCCAATTTGATACTTAATCTTGAAACCCGAAATGATACTTAATTTTGAAACCCGAAGTGACTATAATCATTGCAAACGTGATGAGGTTAACTTGAATGAATGGTGGGTGGGTATACATGTTCACATAATACTAGACGATGGTGAGCAGTCTTATACTTTCATATGGTTAATTTAACAGCAATCAAGGCATTTATTGTGTTTATATGATTATTTGAAACTATGAGAAAAGTAAGTATTTCTATTGAAGAGGACTAGCTTTTCAATATTTCGGAATGGCTTTTGTAAAACCACTAATAACTAACCGACAACTGAAAGTCTACCAAACCCTATTACACAAAGCAATAGGTTGATCTCGGAAAATGCTTATGATAATGTAGAAAATCGTGATGAAACATCCCCTTCTCCCAAGTGTAGTTAGGACATCGTGTGTACTTGTCCACTGGACAAAAAGAACTATGTTGCAACTACATTGAATTTTCTATTTTTTTCTATGCATCTACAATTCTATTATAAAACAATAAATGATTTTAAAAGCTTTGCTTATTATTTTATAATAAAGTGTGGTTTATAACACTGAAGTCACGTAGTACTCTTGCATAATCTTTCATGTTTCAAATTTCCACCATTTACACTGATCAAATTTAAACTGTCTTCTTATTTAGTAATCTCTTAATAGAAAAGAACATCAAATCAAAAACGAATACGAAAAATACCTAAAAGAAATCAATATGAAAGAAAAAGGCAATTTACAAAACAAAGAAGAATTTCGAATTTTCTTATTTCCATTGAATTATGAAGGGACTTATCTTTTTGGCTGAAATAATGTACCTTCTAGCAAGATGATTTTGGCATATTCCCATCGTTAATATTTCTTAGCAACACTTCAGGAAGCTACTTTGATGCTTAATGTGCATTTCTTAAAAAAAAAAACTGCTCATCTACATTTCGTATTGTAATTCAATTTTAGAGTCATTCTTCACTTATTTCATGAGAAAGTTATTTAAATCAAGAAAGAAATGTGTAGATCATAAGAAAGAACATTTAAGTTTTAAACCTAGAAAAAGAGAGATTGTGAGTCATTTTCTTAGTAAATTACCCATTACCTTCAGTCAATTTGTTACTTAAGTGGTAATTTCCTTTACGGTGAGATATCTATTACGTTACACAAATCTAATTTTTATTGAAGTTAACAAATGTTTCACAAGCTATTCGTCACATTATTTAATTCATAATTTTTACATCGAATTTACAGTTGTCGAATGTTTTCTCTTCAATAAATTAAAAGGTATATGATTAAATACTTTACTCGAATATTTTTAGTATTACATTTTGTTAGGTCTTCTAACCTTTTTTTCTGAAATTGAAAAAAAGTTTTAAGTAATCCAATTTAAATAAGAAATTTTGAATAATCGTCATTTTTATATCTATCCAATGATAATTTTATTATAGCTTTTATATAATATTAGACAATGATATTCCTTAAAGAATAATTCAATAATCCGAAGTCATTATAAGTGCGTTATGTTTTAACTGAACTAATAAGGATTAAAATAACTTATAAAATTTTTGAATTGAATGCAACTAAATTATAAAGAAAACCCAATTTTATTATGTAGTTGCCTTCTGTATTTGTAATTCATTCCAAAAATAATTCTCATTAAAGAGTTTTTCTCTCAGTTTTGAAAAAAGATTAAAGTAAGGTAATTTAGAGTAATACATTCACTCTTATTGCAAACTGTAACTAACTGGTGTAATGAAAATGAAAAAGTAAAAAAATAAATGGCTATTAGTACTATCTTTCCTCTTAAAAATGTTAAGAGACTTTTGAATTGGGCTTACGATATTCACTGTAAAATGTAATATTTTGCAAGATACCTCTTTTTGCCGATAATTTGAAAAGGGAAAGTAAGCAAGCACATTTTCTATTCTAGAAGAAAAACCCATTCCATTTAAGCTTTACTTTCATATAAGTGAAAAAAATAATAAAAAATAAACAAAATTTTATCATTTTTATGAGCAACACTATATTTCTATTTGAAAATTTCCAAGTATAAATAAGGAAAGAGGCTGTTGTAATGTTCTATAGATTCTAGTTCCACCTAATATTCTGTCTGTTTGCCAACATGTTAACCAGGTGACAAAAAAAAAGGGGGGGGATAACAAAAAAGAGCATATAAATCAAAAACGTACGCATGGAAATATTAGAAGTATTAGTTTAGATAATATAGTACTCATTGGCTAAAACTCCTGTAGATGTAAGTTTCGAAAAACATTGTAGTTCATTCATGAATATAAGCAATTTTAGAAATTCCATCGCATATTATTAAAGAGCATCAGGACCCATAACAGAAATAAAACTGTATTTAATTTGTCCAATACCATAACCAACCCTTAAAAATAGGTGAGCTTAACCACATCAAACTAACTATAGCTGTTATTGATATCCTTGTTCTCAGGAAAAAGTCGCTCTTTGTTGTTTCTTCTTAGGTTCCTATTCAAAGTATTAGAGTCAAATATTGATTATCTTTGAAATTAAACCTGAAACCATCGATCGACTAGACAGTTCATAATATCCTCAGGGACCTTATTTCTAGTTGTTATGTAATTAAATACATTTTACATTCAGTGCATCAATCGAAAATATCCCTTTAAGTCATTTTGAAGTTTTTTTATGAGCGCTTGTAACTTTAACTTTAAAATTTAAATGCTAACTTATATTTTGTTTTTCAATCTGTTTGGTAAAACAATTTTATGCGTTTTCATATTTATATCATAAATTTGTATTTGGCTGAATAAAATTACAAATTCAAAGTGTTATTTGAAATTCGCAAAGGTAAAAAGAAAGAAAAAAAAAAGGAACATCTTAGGAGGAAATATTTGTGTTTGGAACTACAGTAATAATATATATTTAAAATAATAGTTATTACAGACACAAACAAATGTGCATATTATTTTGTAACTGATGTTTCCATTTTATCTATTTCCATCTCAAAATTTAATTTTGCAACAACAGAATTTTAACCTATGCATAAAAAAATTTAGAAAATCATGAAAACTTACCTTAGAAAATTTGACAAGTATGAAATGGATTCATTCAATATATTTATAATATGTATAAACATATGCCTAAAAAATTTGAAAAAATATAAGAACTAAGTTACACACACACATATATATATATATATTGAGAGACAACGAAAAAGAGAAGATAAATAAAATCATTAGAATAAATACAATTTATCAACATAGTTTTTTTTTAAAATTAGATTCGAAAATTGTAGATTCAACATCAATTAAGCTATGTAAAGCTTCAAAGATCACATTCAAATTTTCGAGCCCGCGTCATATCTCAATTGTTTGAAATATTTAATTAAATATTGGTAACAAAACCATTAAAACTCGACTAAGGCTCATACCAATTAATTGGGCATTCACTGAACTGCAATACATTCACGTACGTCCGACAGGAAAAGAAGCCTAAGCAAAACACGTCACAACGCAAGCCGAAGAACACAAAGCAAATATGAAACATGTTCATTACAGACCACAACCGTTACCGACGTGTCATAACTCAAGAGAGGTGACACAGGAGATGTCACACGTTCGCAACTCCAGCGTTTAAGTCATCAAGTCTATTAAATGACATTTACGTACCCGCCTCTCTACGTAATTGATCAACGAGTCAAAATCGCAAGCACTGCTATTCCCACAATAAATGTTTTAACGTGGATCAACATTAGTAAAAGGCTGGGGAGCGATTTACCCGGGAAGAATCTTTTATTCAGTCGTGCCTAATTAATGGGAACATCCTGTCGGAAATTAGTCAACCACATTGTTACAGCTGACGCTGCAATGTTCTAAATAATAGTTTCAATGTCAAGGGTTTAATTTTGCTGGAACGTCAAACGAAAAAGGGGGAACAGAACGTGCCTAGAGATATAAAATATTTGCATAGATTATATTTGTAGAAGGAGCTTAAGTGTGGATGGCATTCCGATTACTGAGTAGGAATTTTCGTCGCAAGCTTAACAAGAGAAAAATTGTCCATTAGATTCGTTGCAGCTGTGAGGATGGATCTTTTTGAAATAAGGTATTTAAAAATTTCAATTAAAGATATGGTTTTATAAACTAAATGAAGTGCTGATTACCATATATTATGAAATAGTCGAATATAATGCATTTTTATGATGAACTGTGCATCTAAATTGGCTTAACCAATTTAAAGATGGAATGTTGGATATTATAAATGTATTGGAAATAAATTAATGAATGTATAATGAGACGAGATACTTTTTTTCCTATTAATTTATAATTTACATTTAATTTGTTGATTGACTTCAACTGACTTCAATCAAGAATTACATGAGATCTAATCTGAAAGGATTTCTTTACACTGAGACAAAGGTTCGATAACAGCACAACACACAAACTGTACTTATTTTTAATTTCAATACACTTCCATTAAAAATGTTCCAGATTATTTCACTTTATTGAGCGTAACTGCCATTTGTATAGGTAGAATCAGTGTTTCGTTAAACAGCTGAAATTTATATTAACAATGACCATGCACGCAGCGCAAATTATCACTGGAGCTCCCACAAACCTTAACAAGTATGTATTTGCAATCGAGGATATGTATTTGTATGCACTTTTATATGAAAAAAAGAAATTTTTTTAGCATGTTTCGTATGTACAGTTCATTGAGTCAGGATATGAGCTGTTTGCTCTAAAATGCACATTTCATGAAACATAAAATATGAAGTTTATATAGATTGACTTATTGTTTATTTACGTCACCCTTAGAAGCAACACATCTTGATACCATTAAAGATCCGCCATGTATCCTGGGCTGATGTGTGTTAAACCTATCTGGGATCAAAGTCCTCCTATGGCGTGTTGTGGAAGTTAGGAGAGGGAAGAACTAGCCCAGGCATCGTCCTTATCACTTGACCGAGACTCACATTTACGAGGTCCGTCGGCAATAGCCCTCGTGTTGCTTCAACTGTAACGTTAAAAAAACCCAATCAATCAATAGAAGCAACACGCGGGTCTATTGGCAAAGTTCTTTTGTATTTTTGAGCCTCAGACGAGTAACAAACGACATCAGAGCTGTAAATGTTGTCTCCAAACTTCCACACTACTCCATTAGGAGGATTTGGAGCCTCGATGAATTTAACATATATCAGCTATACTTTACAGTTGGTCTTTACCAGCATATGTAATTGAACTGTAGGTTCGATAGAAACAACAGCGGCTACGAGGTAATGGTTATGACGACTCATTCATAAACGTCGCGAAGTTGGATGGTCATCCATCCATTGACTCCAATAGTTTAACAATACCCTGACACAAAAGAATTCTTGGCATTTTAGATATACGAGATATACATTGGTGTCATAGCTTTTGTTTATTAGAAAGATTCAGCTGGAATTATGACTGTCTAATGTCGTATTAAGAAGCAATACAAGATCTATTGGCGATAGACCTCATAATTTTAAACCTCATTAAAAGTAACGAGTGGGGCTCCTGAGCTTTTGCACCAACGTCTCCAAACTTCCCCACCACACCAACTGGAACCTTGAGCCTGTAACTGGAACCTGGAGGGTTTGGAACCTTGAGCATATTTAACGTACATCAATCCCACTACATGGTGGATCTTTAGTGGAATCAGGGCTCGAACTCAAGAATTGACAAAAAACAACGCCACCCTCGAGTTAGCGACCATGACAATTATGCTATCGCGGGCCACCAACAGATTTAAATTTTAAGCTTTGAAAGAATAGTACTTTAATTAACTTATAAAAATAAAAGTATTTATTTACAAAGTCAATCATACTTAATATAATTATTCCAATCTGTTCAAGAAGAAAGAAAGAAACATTATAAATGTTATCTTATACTATTTACAAAATCTCATTAGGATATTTTCTTGCTGCTACACTGAACAATCAACAAATACTGATATTAATTCCATATAGTCAATCTCACTACAAGCGTGATATCACAAATCCTTCGTGATTCTAGCAAATCAACTTCTATATTTTATTCATACAAAATAAGTTATTGCTATCTAGGAATATCGACACATATTCTTACAATCATGACTCAGATATGGAATAATGTAGCCACAGCAGCGGGTGGTCAGAATCACGTACTCAAGGCCACCATTGTTTTCATAGATCCGTGGTCTCAAATCTAGATGTCACTAAATACTCATCATGTCGTAGGACTGACGCATATTAAATCTCTCTATACTCAATATTCTCACGTAAAGATGGTGTGATAATTAGGAAAATGTGGTGCCAGCTCAGATATTGTCCTCGTCACTTGACCGAAGTTCAAAATTACTGGGTCAGTCGCTAATTGCCCTTGTGTTGCTTCTAGGTGCGACATTAATAAATAATCAATAAATAAATTTTGGAATAATAGCCTTTGCTGCTCCATATTTTGCATATTTCCATCAAACAACGAATCCATTGCTCAGATGAGCAGTATAAAAGTGGGTTCGAAGACATTTTAGATCACAATAATTATTGTAGCTCCACTTGCAAGGAATCCGCATCTGAAGTCAATATGTCTACTGTCCATGAGAAACAGCTTCGTATTCTTCCGTTTTTCAAGTATCGTTTAACTACGCCTGATCCTCCTCCTTCTCCCAAGCAAGATAGTCCCGGAGAAGACTTAAGGTTAAAAGGATTAGGAAGATTACCGAAGGATGTTATTTTCTCGGGGTTTAACATCGTACATCTAAATGAAGCTAGAGAACTTTACGAGATTCTCTACAGTAAGCTACATAATTTTCACATATCTAATAAGAAATTAAGCAAATTTCACGACTTAGTTTTGTTTCATTATGTTTACAATAAGTCTTTTTACTATTTAACAGAAAGCAAAGTATAATAAATGCATATTAGTATAGCGTTCATTATAAAACTTGTGTACTATTAAATAAAAGAAGCATCGTGTATAAATATTTTAGTTTTATTAGAATGTAAATGGCTTTGTAACTTTTAAAGTATTAAGATCTCTAACGCAATTTGAAACTGCGAAGAAAATTGATTTAGCTTCTTCCTCTCGTATTAAGGTGGAGTAGAAAGTGTACATCTTCACATGGGAGAAAATAATTCAAATTTTGAACTCTTTACATTAAACAGTATTATAATATTTTTATGTTATGGGTTTTAAAGTACTATACAGAGAATCTACATCTAATTGACTTTTGTAGAGTTTCCGTTCTGTGTTCGAACTAAACTGTATAAACCTAGGACTGCGAAGGATCTAAATAAGTTTCATAATTTTCAAACTTGTATTATTAAAAGAATGTATAGTTTTAATTCAGTCTTTATAGTGCCTAAATGTTTCTCTATTTTTAATTGATTACTCTAATAAAATGTTTCTTCGTGTTTTTGAGATCTTGTATTTTAATTAAATTTAACAAATGTTTGGTGCAGCATAACCTACCTTGGCTCTTGCGCCATACCATACCTCGGTCATTCACTCGTTAATAAAATGTTTTATTGAATGTATTTGCTCTGCCTTCTGTTCAGTTATTGACTTTTGGAAAATATGAACACTCTTGTGAATGAACGCTTCTTTCCAGAGGCAAGAGACTTCGAGGACTTCGTTTTACTTGCTGAGCAAGCCAGAAGAATGGTCAATGAAGGTCTGTTTGTTTACGCGCTCTCTGTGGCAATAATGCATCGAGATGACCTTATAGGAGTGAAAGTGCCTCCTTATGAAGAAACTCGTCCTGATTTGTTTATTCCATCCGAAACAATCTTTCAGGCTATTAAGGAAGATAGAAAAAGAAAAGATGATGTAAGAAATGGTTTTACTCTTTTGACTAACCTTTTTAATTGTTTAAGTTGGCAATTAACCGATGTGATATCAGTTTATCAAATTATTTTTACAATCTTGAGAGTGGGTTTTTCCCTATTGCTTTCGCTGTATTGTAATGCATCTCGGAATATACTTTGTATCTAAATGGGAATTTACCATTTTAAATCGATGCTTGTATCCTCATTCCCTTGCTTGCATTTAGAATTGATCTACATCTTGATAAGTAGTTTTGTATAACTACTTTTTCGAGGACTACGAAAGTCGTTGGTTCTAAGTAGAACTGCAGAAACTTGCCTCTCAATGTTTATAGCGCCTTTCGAATTAAATAAAATTACTATTCTGTATTTATTGGGGGGGGGTTTTCCCTCTTGCTTAAAGGATGCAAGCGTTCTTGGAAATTTTCAACGGTTACAAGTATTAAATGTACTACTTTAAGAAAATTATAGCAAGTTTTCTTAGACTTTAAAAATTTATATCGGGATTGAAGTGACACTTCTATTTTCTGCTGCATTTTATGGACATCTTAATCAGTTCAGTAGCTAAGGTCGCGGACTCTTTGATGGAACCAACGTTGGTTTCAGTCATGGGTTCGAGTCTTGATATAAAAAAAGCCGCGTGTAGTGGAGCCTCTTTAAATCTGGTAGGTCTCAAGCCCTCGCGTTGGCGTTATGTAGAAGTTTGGAGGAGGGCCAACTCGGATGTCGTCATATCCACTTAGCCCAGGTTCAAAATTATACTTAAGGGGTCCATTGCCAAAAGCCCTTTTGTTGCATCCAAGAGCGACGTTAAACAATAACCCAATGTGCTTTTCATAAAAAAAAAAAGAGGCGACATAAAAATTCCCAAGATATTTAAGACTCTTCACTTTTTACAGGAAACTATCATTGTGAATGCTTTTGAAACTGGTAGTAATCTGGAATCTGAGAACAGACTGGCATTTTTCCGAGAGGATGTAGGTATCAATGTTCATCATTACCACTGGCATGTAGTGTACCCTATTACTTGGCGCCCTGACGTAATGGGTAAAATAAAGGACAGAAAAGGAGAATTGTTCTACTATATGCATCAACAGATGATGGCTAGGTAATCTTGAATTACTATTGTATTATAAAGATTGTACAGAGGTATTTAATACCTTAAGTTGAAACTTTAAAATCTACTTGAAAGGGAAATCAAATTTCAATTCCCTTGCTTAAAAGTAAACGTAAGATGCCTTCAAGCTATATTGCGGCCCCGGTACCTAGTGATTATGGCAGCGGACTCTTGGTCAGTGGTTTTCCTCTAATTTAGGGTTCCAGCCTTGATGCACTAAAGACTCCCCGTGGCTGATGTACGTTAAATCTATCTAAGCCTAAAGTCTTCCCGTTGGCGTGGTGTGGAAGTTGGGTATTGTCGTCACCGGAGGAGTAATGACGGAGGTTCAAATTTACGAGGTCCGTCGCCAATAGCATTCGTTTTGCATCTGGTGGGTCAATAATAAAACCAAACTTGAAGCTATATTGCATAAGTGATCAAACTTTTTACAAGAATGCATATTTGAAGCATTAAAACTCGTGTGTCTTAAATTTCCTATAAGTTTAATTTCTCGTCAAGAAATTTATCTTTAACTCTATTCGACTTCTAGATATCCTAGCGATGCTTCTTTATTTTCGTCCTTGTCAAAATTTTGCCTCTTATTCCATACATCTAGATCGCTGAATTTTGTTTGGCACGGCAAAGCCATGTCTTGTTCTTACGCTATTGCATTTCCTCCCTTGCATTTGTTGAAGAAATTGTGGTTCAGAATTGTAAATCAACAAGCAACCTAAAAGCAAGTCTTTAAGACTGATATTTCCCCCCCCCCCAAATATCAGTCTTAAAGACTGATATTTGGGGGGGAAATCATTGGTTTCTTCCTGTAGGAAACAAAGTATCGTTGCTCAAATCGTCTAAAAAATAGTGCTCTTATAAGTACGGGTATTATAATCCTGAGGCACCCTAGCAGTCCTTTTCTTTCCGAAGGGGTTTACTCTCTTCAGTAAACACGGGTTATGCACCTGGGTATATCTTGACCGTCCTTCTATTTTTCAACCTTCCTTGTCTAATTTTTCAAACTACTAGCTTGTAACTTTGTTTGGCATTGCCACTTCAGGCTCTTGTACCATTAAAATATTACCAAATGCAAAAAGAATCCAAGTGCACGTATAGTTATGGACATCCCCTTTCAAATTAAGGTAAGGGAAGAAATCTAATTCGGTTTGTATGAACAAGTGTCGTAGGGTAACGCAAGCTCTGGTGCTTTGGACAGCCACGATTCTTGTTCGCGTTCAAATGATATATGTACTAATATAGTACGCTGGATATTTAGCACAACACCCAGAGTTCGCAAATAGCGTGAAACTAAAGCTTTATTTTTGAGGAACGTAATTTCTCGCCCTAGTTCCGGTACAAAATCGATCTTATATTCTTAAGATCGAACGTGAAATTTAAGCCTTGTAAAAGTTGGCTTTGGTTCAGTTTTCTCTAATTAGATTATTATCTTAATTTCTAAAGAAGTTTCGAGAAACTAAAATCTTGCATTTAATTGTGTAAACTAGTTTAATTTCAAACTGATGTGCAGTTTTCTTTCAGATACGATTGCGAGCGTCTAGGCATAGGGCTTCAGCGTGTGATTCCTTTTCAAAACTTTGCAGAGAAGTTTGGAGGCTATGCACCTCATTTAACTTCTTTCCTCGAAGATCCCGATCAAGATGAACCTCAAAAGACTGGAAATTATGGCAGTCGTCCCATTGGACTCGGCCTGATAGATTTGAACCGTGCCGATGCGACAGGGCAAGTGGAAGACTTGGAACGATGGAAAGACAGACTTATGCAAGCCGCCCACCTTGGAGCAGTAATTGATGAAAGTGGAAAAATTGTCCCTCTTACGGTCAAAACTGGTATTGATGTGCTTGGAGCCATGATTGAAGCTAGCTATCTATCGATCAACAGCACGTATTATGGAGACTTCCATAATAAAGCTCACAACATGATATCATTGGTTCATGACCCTGATGGCAGATTTAAGGTAAATATTGATTTTAAGAAATCGATATCGAACCCTTCATCACGTTAATTTATCTAATTGGACGTTGAGTGTCTGGAGGAATACTCTGGTAAATTTTGGAGTGCAAAAGAATGAGCTTTTATCTTGTGAATTTTTCCTTTGCATCTAAGGAAAATGCTTAAATTCGGTAATAACTAGTTTTTTGTTTATAAATGCTTTAAACTGATGTAATTGAAGATATTTGAAATACATTCCCTTTGGATTATCTGAATTCCTTCAAACACTTCAACTTGTTTTCTAGAGAACAAGTAATTTGAGTATGTAAATACAATATAACCACATAAAACTGTTCTTGAATATTTAAACTCTGTTGCAGCAAAATCCTGGAGTTATGGTCGACACGGCAACGGCTATGCGTGATCCAATGTTTTATCGATTGCATAAATACGTCGATAACATGTTTACAGAGTACAAAAATACTCTTCCTAGTTACGAACAGGCGGAAGTAAGTAGATTATTTCAAATATGGAACTTCCTCACTGACTTATATAATGACTAAGGTCAATTATGAAATTTTTTCGGCCTAAAGAAATTGTAACACAATCTATATCTCGGCGGCTTTATTACTATACAATTCAAATAACCCATCTGAAATTCAAACTAATAATGTTGTCAAAATTTGAATGTAAAATATTGAACGAAATGTATTCCATCCAGGAAAGCATTGATTAATACGAATCTTGTGTAATGGATCTGATGTCTTAGCTCCTTAATTGTCTTGAGCATGCTTAACTTAATTGTGGAATATCCCCAACGGAATTCGAGCTTTCATATAATATCTGGTTTTGGCGCAGCATAGCCTACTTTGGCTCTTGCGCCATTAAAATCTATTATCACTCACTCATAATATCTGGTTTAAAACTACATTTTTAAGAATGTAACGTTCTTTCATTTTTATAATTGTATTTTATCGCTTCTTCTTAATGTAACTTAAGAGTGTTTCGAGCAGCTCGGACGAATTTGGCTCTTGTGCTAAAATCGCAGCCTTGTATATGGTTCATTCTTAAAATGCACTTGAAAGAGATTCACTGAAAAAGCTACCAGTAAAATCTAATTTTTATTTTTCAAATGTGCTGTATTAAAATTGTAATTGTTTCATTGTAGCTTGAGTTTCCCGGGATTATACTTGGGAATGTGAATGTGAAAGCTAAAACTACAAATGTCCTGAATACTTTCATGACAGATGGCTACCTCGAGCTTTCGCACCGAATACCGTTGAAAGGTTCAGTGCAGGTAACCTATCTATTAAATGTGTAATATATCTGCGACAATTGCAGAGCACTGACTTGCTCATTCTTGTCTTAATGTTACTTTCGACCTTCCTTATCATCCAATTGTTTTTCACGTCTAGACTACAGTTAAATCTTAATTGGCGCAGCATAGCCCCAATTGCTCTTGCGCCAATAACATTAACTCACCTTGTCTTAATGAATGTTCTTTTGTTTCGTCTTGGCAGAACGATGACCGTGACAGCCAGGTGGTCATGACTTCTAACTCAAGGCCGGCGTTGTTTCCGTCGAGTCGAGGGTTGGAGTCCTGATACCTCTAAAGACTAGTCGTGTAGCAAAGCAGTTTCCCGTTAAATCCGCCGTCTCGTTTGCTCCGTTAGCGTAGTGTTAATTTGAAGATGCAAGTGTTGTCCTTTTCAATTGATTGAGACTCAAAATTACGAGGTCCGTAACCCTCTTTCTTCCAGGTGCTACGTTAATAAACAATCTAATCCAGCTCTGTAAGTGTGTATTTCTATGAGATTACCATTTAATATTTGCCTCTTTTCCTTGGAGGGGAAGTGAGTAATATGCAAAGACCTCCATCTTATAAATTTTGATCGTGGCTCCTCGGTTTCTGTACTTTTGGGAAATTTTTAGTCGTTCCGTCAGTTGGTTATATTTAAAATTTTAGTTTTTGAAATTAGTCTTGACTAAATATCTAAATTCGGTCAATGTTCTGATAAATTTCTGTAATGTTTCATTCAGAATAGACTAACAAAGTTGACTATTTACGTATACACCAAGGTGTTCTACATAAAACTTGCTCATTTTGTTCAATCTGACTAATTTTTGGTGTCCCTGGAATTCATACACTCCTTGGGCAATATTTAATCCTTGATTATGAGGAGTCTCGTAACTTTTCTATCAAATGAAAGTTGAAATTAATTATGGCTGTTAAAGGATTAATCTTCCGTCGAAACTATCTTGCTAGCATAATATAATGATTAGAACACTTAAATTTAATATCTCGAGGGGGGGAAATTAATGCATTTATCTTGTCTCGAAACTCTAGTTTAGCAGTAAATCAATTCAATCTCATATTTATAATTCTAGAACAGTCGGCAAAACACAATTTTATATTTGATACTTGCAGATCTTTCAGTTTCCAAATTCTATCTCTTCAATCTTTTACTAGGTGAAATACCAGCATCTGGATCACGAGTCCTTTGATTATGAAATCGAATGTGAAAACAAGACAACTGATCCAAAGAAAGCAACAGTTCGAATATTTTTGGCCCCAGTCTATAATGAATTGGGCCAAAAGATTCCAGTAAATGAACAGAGAAGATTCTTTATGGAACTTGACAAGTTCCAAGTAACGCGTAAGAATGTATTTAAATACAATCTTGTAAAATATTTAATTGTATCAGTAAAGAGATTTCTAAATATATTAATGTAAAATGAATTTTACACATGCGTGTACGGCTCCTTAACATATTCGAGGAAGCAAAGATTTAATAAAAGTGATCTAAGTACTCTTAATCCTCTCAAAAGGTACAAGTGTAGTATAAATTTGGTTGATATTTATGTTGCTTCAAAATAAGTTTTAAACCTAGATTCTATAAAAATGACTGTTTACTGAAAATAGAGTTCGTATCGAAGTTCCGTTAAGATAAAGGCTTTCACTGATGATGCATGGAAGCTGGTGTATTGAATTTTAAATCCGTTTCTTTAAGAAACCGTATCTTAACGCATTTTTCAGATTTTTTGCTTATCTCCAAGATGAAGTTTTAAGAACTCTTATTGAATTATCTTAATGTCTTGGCAATTATTTAATTCGTGCAATATTAAACTGGTAGTATTGCAATAAGGCATTTTGCTTTTTAGATGGTAGGAGAAATGTAACAAAATAATTTTCAGCTTGAATTTAAATTTTCTTTCAGTAAAATCGGGGCAGAATACTATAACGAGAAAGTCCATCGAGTCATCCGTAACTTCAAAGGCCACGCCGAGCTTCGAAAAACTCATTAAGGGGGATGAAGAATATCAAAAGGACGATAGTTATTGTTATTGTGGATGGCCTGAATATTTTCTTGTTCCAAGAGGAAACCACAGGGGCATGGACTTCATCTTGTTTGCTATGCTAACAAATTATGAGAATGATCGGGTAAGGATATTTTGTGTCTATAGAAATCTAAAAAAAAATACAATATTTAAATTTATTAACTAAATTTTGTTGCGCTTACTGCAATAAGTCCTCGAATGACTTCATTGAAAGATTTATTAAGCAAGATGAGATTAAATTTGGATTGCATTTACTCTCGATCCTGTATATACAAATGAACTTCATTAACAAATATAGAAACTCTTTTGCCTCATTTTCGTGGACGTGACATCTAGGTAATCACGATCTCATGGTCGGCGTAGATTCGGTGTTCTGATCCTACTAATGACTCGTGTAGTAAAGCCGACAGCTGAATGTCTATTCTATGTATTTTCGTTGGTGTGGTGCGGAAATTTGGAGGAGATAACCACTTGAGCTTTGTAATTCTGAATTTATCATCTCCAGCTATCCTGGTGTTTCTTCTTGGTACGGCGTCAACTGAAAACAATTACTTGGACACTAAAGTGTTCGTGGTTTTTCCATTGCGTTTCTGAATTATATTGATCTAGACTCCTTACTCGCATTAAATATTTTCCTATGTGGGTCTTTAAATTTATTTTTAGGTGTACGGACCCGAGGATGAATCTAAATGTGAAGGCTCTCCCAGTTACTGTGGTATCAAAGACCGGAAATATCCTGATAAAAGAGCAATGGGCTACCCCTTCGACAGAGTGATTAAGGCCAGAAGTATCGAAGAATTTCTGTTGCCGAACATGAAGCTACAAAATATCAAAATTCAGTTCATGGAATAATGATACTTAAAATAATTTCATTGCTTGTTTACTAGATTTTGATGTAATCAAATAAAGTTTATGTTTTGAATGTTGCTTGTTTAATGGATTTATTCGTATTCTTGAACAGAAAATTGTATGTTCTATTAATTTCATTGAGCTCCCCTTGAATGTCGGAATCAAATTCTTTCTAAAATCGAGAATTCTGGTACGTTAATTAAAGCAAGAATTTTTTAATTTCATAGATTCCATTTCACTACTAACCAGTGGCCGCGGTAGTCTAGTGGTTATGGTTTCGGATTCGTCGCCGGCGGTTTTCGTTAAGTCGCGGGTTCGATCCTTGGGGTCTCTAAAGACCCACAGTGTAGCCGGGGCTGATGCACGATAAATCTGTAGGGGCCCCAAAGTCCTCACGTTGGCGTGGTGTGGATGTTAAATGAAGGTGGTTCCAGCTCAGATTGTCCTCGTCACTTGACCATGGTTCAAAATCACGAGGTCCGTCGCCAATAGCCCTCGTGTTGCTTCTAGTGCTGCGTTAATAAAAAAAAAAGCTAAACTTCACTATCGACCATATTGACTATCTAGTTTACATTTTTTTTTGTTGGTCTTCAAATAAAATTACAAGAATTCTTGACAAGATAAGTTAGTCCTAGGTTGTTTTGAAATCTATATAACACATCAATCAATAACTCTCGAGACTAACCCAGAGATGGCGCTCGTAGTAAACCAGTAACCAGATCTTTCTAGAGTACTAACCTTTGCTTGAAACGTGTCAAAATTTTAAGTCGATCGGACCAGAAACAGCTGAGTTATCGAGGTTGGAGTAAAGTCGTTTTGTAGTTTGTTTAAAAAATGGAAAAAACCGAGTTTCGTGTTCTGATAAAACATTGTTTTTTTAATGGGTAAAAACACCGTGCAAGCGAAACAATGGATTGAAAAATGTTACCCGCATTCTTGTCCATCAAAAGCAACGATTTGTCGGTGATTTGCCGAGTTTAAACGTGGTCGTACCGACACAAATGATGCGGAACGCTCGGGTAGACCTGTGGAAGCCGTTACACCGGAAAATGTGAGTGAAGTGACAAAAATTATAATGAAAGATCGTAAAGTGAAGCTCCGTGAGATTGCTGAGATGACACAGATATCATATGGAAGTGTATTTACTATCCTTCATGAAAAATTGAGCATGAAAAAGGTTTTTTCCAAGTGGGTGCCGCGATTGCTTTCGATGGAACAAAAACGGCAACGAGTCGATGATTCAGAAAGCTGTTAATCGCTATTTACTCGCAACAAAAAAGATTTCTTGCGAAAAAAAAAATGGAAAAAATTTTTGGGAAAAAAAAAGATTTGGAAAAGCGTTGGAACGATTGTATCACCCTAAAAGGTGATTAACAAAAGGTGTTATGTTGATGAATAAAAAAAAAATTGCAAAAAAATGTTGTTTTCAATGTTAGACTCGGGAGTTGTTGATCGATGTGTTAGCTTGCAAGCCGCATGACTAATTTTTTAAATCTGAATTCCTTTATTGGCGAAAGTAAATCTTGTGTAAGATCATCAATTAATGAAATGAAAAGTTTCATATAAAGCGCTGTTATTTTCATTAATCTAAATTGAGTGAATTCTATGTCCCTTCTCTACCTTTCACCTAATTTTCTAGCTCTGATCGCTTGGCGATTTGTTTGTCCGTAAACTCTTGTACTGAAAATACATGGATTAGCAGATGTGCAACTCTAGGTAGTGCATAATAGGGAACTTATCATGCTCATGAAATAGTTTGGTTTCATTTGGCTATCAACTGACTGAGATTTAAATAGTCTAATTTTGCAGTTCTTAAATACATACTTAAACCCACAATCCTATATTTGCACGACTTGAAGAGATTAACTATGGTCTAGAGAAACTAATTTTTAACCAGTGATATTGTAAAGCCGACACCTTTAAATCTCTACTTTATTTCGGTTCTTCTACATTCAGACTTGCTAAGAAGTCTAATCTATTTAAATTTACGAATATATTAAAATCGAATTATTAAAATTTAAATCGATTGGAGATTAAACAGATTTAAAATCTATTAAATCTCCAATCGAACTCTAATGTGCAAGACCACTGGCCAACAATGGATCGAAGTAAAAAAAATTAATTTAGAGGTTTAGAAGTTTTTCCATTCCCTTATGGAGTAAAAAACTAAATCGGCAAACTATTTTTACAATATTAAGCGTATGATCTCATCTAAAGCACAAGAGATGGTGAATTTTTCATTCAGCTTAAACTCGCAATATTGAATTATGCTAATTGAAATTCAAAGCCTTAAAGAAACAACGTTTATTTCGGAAATTATTTCCATTGCACTCGAAACAATTCAAGACTATTTCCTTTAAATGTAAATTTATCTGTCAAACCTTTCAAATTTTGAATTGACAGCGCCATTTGCATCGAGATTAGAAAATTTGGAATAAATGGAAGCAATTTTTTAAACAATTGTGGTTTTCAAAATATAAAAGCTGGAATTTGTCATTTCTCTAAATTTCGGAAAAAGAATTATGAATGAGAATGTCAGCTATGCATTTGCTTTGCATTTTATTTCATACGTGCATCTGAATTAAATGGACATCCGGATATTAAATTGCTCTAGAAATGTCAGTGTGCTAGACGTAAAACAAAGTGTCTCTATGGTGTAAATTGGAAATGTGATAATGACGATTAAAGACTTATTTTCATTGAAACATTTTACAATTGAATATATTGTTGATATTTCTTAACATTGATCAATAATCAAATCCAAGAACTTGGTTAAACAAAAATTCCTTTATCTAAACATTACAATGAATATCGATGGAAAAGAAATTGTATTTGTGTTGATATTTTTAGAGTGCAACTCATTAGTGATGTAGAAGTTTCTATGAAATTCGATTATTTTATGGTAATGATTAAAACTTTATCTAATATTATAATTAATGTTTAGAACTTCGTGAGTTACTTCAATCTACGGCTTTCTGAAAAGAAACTAACCAATATTAACAGCTGTAATTTGCAGCATTATGAATAAAAGCACAAGTTTTATCTAAATATTTTAGTTTTTTTTCTTTGATATAATTAAAACTTTACGATGCCCCTTTGTAGAACCTTTAAACTTATGCTTGAATTTCAAATAATATTAGCTAATTAAAATTCATATATTACTACATTTCATAACATAATTATTAAGTTAATATTAAAATTCCTACATTTTACTATTGATTTTATAGAATACTATACAAAAACAATTGTCTCTGAAAATTTTTACAAATACTCGTTTCGATCATTTATGAAGGAGTTCACTCCCTTATTTTCAAACTGTTCGAAGTATGTAATGGTGTCTCTACTACTTTGTTTTGAATCAACGTGTTTTACGAAGGAAGCTTTAAAATGCCAGTTAATTTTTCCACCAAAACATGTTCCCTGAATGCATATAGATTTTAAAAATTATCTTTTTAAGATACATAAATTTCCTCATTCTCATAAATTTTGAGGAAATTCTGAATTGCGGAAGAATAATAAATCGTTATCTGCAATTGAGCTGAATAATAAGTTTCGAATTTTCTCATCACGAAAATCACCCTATTGCCTTAATAGAATAAATTAAATGTTAAATTTGTATTAAATAATAAAATAATATATTAATAAAGATTTAATAAACCTCATTTTAAAAATAACATCTTTTTCCCATGTCGGATCAGATATACGTTGTTTGGCACAGCATAGCTAGGTGTGGTTCTTGTATGATAAATCCCAGTTTTCACTCACTCACTACACCAATAATTTTCAATTCAATTACATCAAAACAATCATCGTTGGGCGAAAATTGTCGACGGAATTTTACACGCTTACCTACTACTTACCTACTACTCTTACAAGCTAGATTGAGTGCTTGGTTTTACTAACGTCGCTCGAAAAGCAAAACTAAGGCTATTGATGAAGAACCGCGTAATTTTGAGCCTCAGTCAAATACAATCACAAGCACGTATATTAATATTCTGATATTATGGGATTAATTCCTATCTTTTAAGTCTATGCCTATTTTTTAAGATTTTCTTATTTTTTTAAGTATTATTGCTGGAAACCTATATATTTTACAAGGAAAGATGTTTTTGGAAATGAATGTCACAAAATGATAAATACATCAATAAAAAATGAAAGTATGGCAGGTTTAATATATCGTGATCTTAATTTTTTTTAAAAAAATACAGGTTTATTCAAAAAGAATAATCCAAATCCAAAATTCTATATTTTCTAAAATAAATGACACAAAATAAGGAATACATGAATACAAATATGATAATTTTATGTTTCTTCCGGAAACTATTTCACGAAAGTCATTTTAGAAGCTTCTCGTAGCAGAAGTAATAATGACACCCGAGGAGAAAAAAGCTTTTTAAATACTGTCGTTTGTGTGATGTAGATCTGTAATCACGGTTCAACGTGAATTTCGGGCCGCGGTAGCCTAGAGGTCAAGGTCGTGGACTAGCGGCCGGCGGTTTTCGTTCAGTCGCGGGTTCGATCCTTGGCCACCAAAGACCCGTCGTGTAGCCGGGACTGATGCACGTTAAATCTGTTTGGCGCCCAAAGTCCTCCCGTTGGCGTAGTGTGGATGTTAGGAGAGGTGGGGGTGCCAGCTCATGTTTCGTCCTCGTCACTTGACCGTGGTTCAAAATTACGAGGTCCGTCGCCAATAGCCCTCGTGTTGCTTCTACTGCGACGTTGATAAAAACTAAACTAAACTCAACGTGAATTTCTAAGAAGTACCAAATTAATCTACGTACGGCTCAAAGTATTCAAATGTATTGTCGGTTTAAGAGCAGTGGATTATTTGTAAAGAGGAAATTAGTGGGTGAGACCATGCATATCTACGGAAAATGTTGAAAGAGTAATAGATACTTTCTTACAAAGCCCAGCAAAATCGACTGTTAGCTCCAGTCCAATTCATCAACCTAATGTTTAGCGAGTGTTAAGATAAAAATTGTGTTATATGCCATACAATCCTTGTAATTAAAGAGACTTAGCGATAACGAACATCTATTTAATTTTTGTCTCTACAGGCTGGAGGCTATATTGACACTTTACGATTTGTTTGGCAGGAATTTACACACTGTCTTGACATTATACGCGTAACTAAACGAAGTTATATCTCAAATGCTTGCATAAAAAAAACCCTGCCATACTTTATTTTTTATTGATGTATTTCTTATCATTTTGTGACATTCATTTAAGAAAATATAGCATTTTGAAATCGGATGATTCATTTTAAATAATCTTGTCATACATTAAAGACGAGTATAATAAAATAAAACTAATGAGAATATTTATAGCAATAAACATTTTAAAATAATTTAAGTCTTATAGATTTCAGAAACATAGTCAACTTCTCAGATTTGCTAAATATTATCAGAGAAACAGCAAATGATATTTAGGAGAAATGTTCAAAAGAAAAAGTGTAATCATTACGGGCTCAAATGAAGCTATGTTTGCAACAAATGTATTTATTAAGTAACATTTTATATTCTAACTTTTAAATATTTTCCTAAGTTAATTTGGATCATTTCTTAAATGATTCAGTAGTTAAATATATATTCAGTAAAATGATGAATAGAAACTCTTCATTCCGTCACATTGTACTACTTATGGCACAGATACGCAGCATTTCATAAAATAAGTGACAAACTTTCAATTTTCTTTTCTCATATTTGCTTCTAGAATATGCATGAAACAGTTCATAGCCAAACGCCACATAAAGTATGTGTCGTTGTCTTTCTACAGTTGTCTACTCCACACTCTTTGCGACAGGTCTGATTCCTTTTTCTTACGAAATATGTAAATACGTGACAGAAGAACTGTAAGCGAGATCAAAGACACTTATCTGATACTCGCATACATAGAGCCTGTCAAACTCTTTTGCCCGTATCGTGTGTGTGTGCCAGGGGAACTTTCCCCCTTCTTTTCACGAAGACTGCAAAGAAAATAGTATTCAGATTTAACACTGGGTCTTTCGCTGTATTTTATTTTTTTATGTTTTCAATATAGCCTCGTGCGTATTCAGAATGAACTAGTAAGAAGTGCATGCAAACATGCTAGATAAAGGATTTGATAGAAAGGTGGAGAAAGGAAAGGATGGCATCCGAGATTTTGTGGAAGAATACAGGAAAAAAAATTATTTGAGGAAGGAAAAGTTCATTTTGTTTGTTATAGTAAATTTGGCAAAAACATTCTTTCAGTATGAAAAATAAGCTGTTTCGAAGAGAACGGTGTCATTTTTGTTGTATTCCTATAAGTTCAAAAATTAAATTTAATGAATACATTCGACATTTTTTTTTATATTAAAATGACATCAAAATACAAACAAAGAAAAGCACCAAGTATCTGAAACTATGATCTTCTATCTTGAGAACTTTCTAGACTTTGTAAAATTACTGCGTATTCATAATTCCATTAAATTTTAGGTACAAAAACTACTATATAAAAATTAAATTTTTTATACCCATTAAAATATTTTTCTTCAAATAGAATATATTTTTTTCATCATAATCTTTTTTTGAGACATTTAAACTGAAATATATATTTTTTTAATTCCAAATTTTTGAATAAAACAATTCCAGGAAACTTAAAAAACACAGGAAAAGTTATGTTAATAAGATAATGTAAATTGAGCGCACGAATTTCAGTTTTATAAGGAAATTTATTTTGAGTTAAATTGCGAATATAATTTAAATTTTCCTTTCAAATTATTACTTAGAAAATACATTTAATGTTTTAAAAAAAGAATCTAATTTTTTTTAGAAATTACCATTTGAATAGGAGTATTTTGTATTAATAACCATTTAATAATAAAATTATTTTTTTTTTCTGAAAAAAGAACATTCTTACAGTTATATGATTAATGTTCATTAAAATTTCAAATTTATTTAAAAATACCTCATTTCTACAAATAATCCTTGCTAGAAATAAATAAATAGCTTTGTGCTAGGAAAATTGGTTTAAATCTAAGAGAGGAAATACAAAATATTTTTCTATTATTTACTCTAAATATATATTTACAAAATTAATTAAAACGATATTTTGAAATACTAAAGTGTCTGGATATTTTCAACATTTAGAAAAATTACTGTATTTAAAATTATACAAATGATTTCGAAAATAAATTCTTTTGCAGGATTTCTAAATGAAATTCAAAGGTAATTTGTCTTATTGTTATGAAATTAAACGAATAAAATTTTTTATTAGATACTTAAACATTTTAAAACAATTTTATTCATTTTCATACAGAATAGTTGATTCTAGTTCATTCCAAAGAAATGAAAAAAGAACAAGAAATTAAACCAATACCTTCCAACAGAGAAATGTTTAATCTTTTGTCAAAGACATTTTTATTCCACATTAACATGTTTGATTTGAGTAATCAAAACAGAATTCTTCTTCCTTTTTAGAAAAGGCTTACTACAAGAGAAACGAATATTTTATCCAAGAGAAAGAAAAAATCGATAAGAAAAGAAGAAAAAAAAGGCTATTTACAAAAGAAGAAACATTTAAATTTTTTTTTATTTCAATTGAACTATGGAAGGACTTACTTCTGGTTGAAATCTTGTATCCCCTAGTAAGATCATATTGGCATATGCTCAATGTTAATATCTCTTAGCAATACTTCAGAAACTCCCTTTGATATTCTATGTGCTTTGCTTTAAAAATATACAGCTACATTAAGTATTGTAATTCAAATTTATAGTGATTCTTTTTTTTATTTGATACAAAAGTTATTTATATCTTGGAAAAAAAATGTCATGCTATTGATGGTCAAAAGATATCTTCAATTTGAAATAAAAACAAAAGGAGAGATTATTGACTTTGGAAATATATCAATGTATTAAATCTATTTGTCGATTAATCTATTTGTTAATATACTTCACATAATATATATATATATATATTACGTTATATAAATCTAAGTGTTATTTAGATAAATAGATTCTGCAGATTGTTCGTCAATTTTGAAACTTTTTATTCCTTACATATGACATTCTTGACCCTTATATATTTGAACAGTTTACTGTTATTGGTTTTCGAATATGGAGGACAAGTGCTCGTTATGAATCAAAAATCATCTATTACGACATTGCCTATTTGCAACAGTGAAATACTTATCTGACATCGTATGAATGCAAGATGGGCTCCCTCACATATAGTGAGTTTAATCAACGGTTGCTAACGCAAAATTTAGATGTCAGGATTATGATACGGCATTTCATGTTCCTATGCCAATTAAACTAACCCAAACTGGATCCAATGGATTTATTTCTGTGGACATCAAGCTGCATGTATCAAATGCGCAAACTTTGATGTGAAAATACCATCAAATTGAGGATTTAACAGGTCTCCCTTTACATGGTACATTAAATATTTATTAATTTTGTTTTTATTAGCTATAATCTGCATTTATTATGAATTTCTATACATATTTATAATTATATCTACTTAACATAAGTAATTATATATAAAATTATTATTATTAATAATAATAATATAGAAAATTTTTAATGAAATCATAAAATAAGTTTAAAAAAAAAATTTGAAATACATTTTTAACGAATATTTTCAAAAAATATTAATTGGACTTTAATTAAGTATTGAAATACACCAAAAACAAGAAAAATCTGGTGTCGATAAATGAAATTGGAAATGAAACCATAAAAATTAAATTAAGTATTACACGCATTTAACTAGTCTTTCACTGAACGCCAATATATTAGCCCCCGTCTTGCAAGCGAAGAACCTTAACAGTACATGTCACCACGATACCGAACAAAAGAAAGCAAATCTGAAACATGTTCATTACAGACAATATCCGTTACCGAGGTGTCATAATTCGAGAGAGAGGTGACACAGGAGTTGTCACACGTTCGCAATTCCGGCGCCTAGGCTATCATCTCTGTTAAATGACATTTATGTACCCGCCTCCGAACGTAACTGATCCACTAGTCAAAATCGCACGCTGTGCTATTCCCACAATAAATGTTTTAGCGTGGATCAACATTAGTAAAAGGCTGAGGTTCAATTTCGTTGGGCAGGATCTTTTATTCAGTCGTGCCTAATTAATGGGAACATTCTGTCGGAAATTATTCAACCACATTGTTACAGATGACGCTGCGATGTTCTAAATAATAGTTTCAATGTCAAGTGTTTAATTTTGCTGGAACGTCAAACGAAAAAGGGGGAACAGAACGTGCCTAGAGATATGAAATATATGCATAGATTGTTTGTGTGGAAGGGGTGAAAGCATGGAAGGCATTCCGATTAGTACGCGGGAGTTTTCCTTGTATGCTTAACATATGAAGAATGGTCTTTTAATTTTTGGTATTGAAAGAAAAATTTATCATGTGAATATGTAAATTTTTGAAATGAGGTATTTAAATATTTTGTTTAGAACATTTCCCCTCCCCTAAGCTGTATGAACTATAACTCTTTGCATATTTGAGTTCCAAAGCTTTTTGGGTTGAATTCGATGTTTAAATTACCTCGTGTTTAAAGTTAAAATAACGGAAATTTTAACTGTATTAAAAATAAACTAACAAAACTTATGTGTTTCAGATTTCTTTCTTTAACACATCAATTTTAAAAAAAAATTATATTTTTGGTTGTGAATTCAATTATTTTTCAATGATTTCTCTCAATATCTACGTTAGGAATATTGACTATGGATCCCCTTAATTCTAAAACCGCTATAAAGTAAATCAGCCAACATTTAAATAGGACTTAATATCTTGCATTAGTTTAAGTATATCTTCGCGGGAAATATATCACTTCCTATGAAATATATCATAAATATATCTTCACATGAAGTTTATTTCAATTTAATAAATGTAGCAAATATGGTTTTCGTAGGAATCCAGATTCAAATTAACAACTCGATATGATTGATCTAGCCCAAGATCCGCAACCATAATCACCGGGTTACTAGAACCAACTTTGATATGTATATAAATATATGTGTATGTTAATATATTGTATGTATGCTCTTATATATGAATAAATGATATTTGTTTATGCATGTTTACTTGATCATTTCTGTGTCTCAGGATATGAGGTATGTGTATGGCCTATGTGATGCTAAATAATGTATATCTATGGTGTCATTTGAATAAGCATAGTATGCTTAAATAATTCAAAGAGTATTATTTTTAACGACTCCTGTTTATTTATTCCAAACAGTCATAGCAATGAGGTTTTTTTTTTTTTTTTTTTGTTTAATGTAAACAGGTGAAACGAAAATAGGAAATAAACACATTTGAATTCCTCAAAGCGTTACTTATTTGTTTTCATTGGGAAAGTAAAAAGACAATATGAATGGTAGTCTGTAAATTGTCAGTGTTGCCATAACTTGCACATAAAACAGATGCAATTTCTTGACATGTATTGTTCAGTCCCCTTTACTGAATTCATTGCTGATTCAATCAAATAATATAATAATAATTATTATACAATTATCATATTATAATTATATGTAATTCACCTCTCAGTTTTATTTATTATGTTATAATAAGAAATACAATTGATGTGAATACAATAATTGAAGTATAAATTTTTTTGTAACACATAAGCCCTTTTTAGTCTTTTGAGAATTTTAATAGCATTTTTTCAAAGTAAACAAATGAAATATTCCTTATTTCTTAATATCAGTCATTTACATGTATATATATGATGACACGACCTTAGTAAATACGTTTGAATTCTGCCCATATCCCTTTTGTAGTATTTATGTATTAAATTTGTTTATTTCCAAGTATTTATTATTACATAATTCATATCATTGATTAACACTTATTACTACAATATAAAAATATTTTTATTACTTTTAACCTAGTTAATATTATTGTACTTCGTGTCACATTATAGTATTTAAATACTCATTTGTCATGTTTCACCAGTTGAAAATACATATTACAATCAAAAATACGTCTTTGAGTTCAGTTAGAAACATTGCCTTTAAAAATCACAAAACGAAATTACATATCAAGCTATGCATAATACCATTCATATACCAATTCGAAAGTGAAATATATTCAACAGCATTGTGTTAGAGAAACTATTAATGAGTGATTCTTTTAACTTTTAAAATGTGATTTACGTAATGTACATGATTTTCAAATATGTCTACAGTTTAGAAAATCTGAATTAAATTCTGAAACGTGATTTAATTTACTAAATATATTTAATTTTCAAACATGTCTGCATTTCTAAAAATCACGTACGTTACAATTCTACGGTTACAATATAAAATACTTCCGTTCTTAAGATATAGATCATGAGATATTGGAAGAAAATTATTGGAATCAGTAAGTTATTGTTTTGAGCGTATCTATAATGTAAAATGTCATTTTTACGGAAATAACCTCCGCTATTTTCTTTCTTGCGGAAACACGATAACCCCCGTATCCAAAAATTCTATTTTTACTGATTTGTAGCAGTAGCTTTAAACACAATTGTCTCAAAATAAATTTGTGATAATGATGTTGGTTACAATGAAAAGCTTTCGATAACTTTCGCCTGTAATCATAAATATATTAATGAGTTTGAATAATAATAACAAATTAAAAGAAATTAAGACATTACCACCCCAATGCTTAATTTTTATATATAAAATTTGTATACGTTTATAAAGACTTATTATTAGTTTTTTTTTTTAAATTAGGAGACTTAAGAGGGCTACTTCACACAGCATTTAACATATCTACTTACTGCTCAAAATAACCAATTTTAAGGAAAGTTATAAAAAAAAAAAAATTGACTATTCATACAGTCATCATTTTTCAGAGAGTATTTATTCATTATTATTTTGATGAGATCATTTTTTAAGAATATTCGAGAGTAATTTTTAAATTCTTATGTAGTGAAACATAAGAAAAGCTTCAAAACGATGAAAATTGGCGTACGTTTTAACCAGTAAATGTTTTCGAATAACTTTTACTATAAAATCTTTCATTAAAAACAACAATGGAATAAATATGCTAGCAAATTTGGTGGCTCTACAACTAGAAAATGTTTTAGAAATGTTCCTTAAACTTGGTAATAAATAATTATTTGAAAGTTTTTTTTTTTTAATATTCTGAATAATTTGAAGCCCGCACATTGCTTCTATTTTCCTGAAGTCCTTACTTTATTCATTGAAAAAGTATTATATTGAAATAATTCTAAGGGGCAATGTTTATACACACACATATATGTACACAGAGTGTGTCAAAACTCGTGAGCAGATTTAAGGGGGGATATAAAACAACCAAACAAGCAATTTTCACAACATAATACTTAGGTGAAGACCAAGCTGTGGACTGTAATGGAAATCATAAGGCGCGAGTTTTTTTGCACATCGTCATTTCTACCGTGGATTTTAGGAGGCTTGCTCTCTGCCTATGCATTGCGTGGTAAAAATGAAGAAAATCAGTGCTTTTTGATACTGTTATACATTATCGTATGCTTCATTTTCTTCATTATTAATAATTGAAAAATGTAGATAAATATTTTGAATTAAAAAAATATCTGCTTCTTATCCACAAATATATAATTTTGAAATATTTTGAACAAATGACTTCGAAATTTAAATACATTCACTGAAGACAAAATATTCATGTTCATTTTTATTTTTAAACGGGTTTCTGAATGTTAACGAACGTTTTTTAATTCAAGATATTTATATAAAAATCATGTATTAAACTGCCTTAATGAAACACGTGTAATTGTTTCATTTTATTCATATTTACTTCAGAAACTAAGGATATTATTATAACATAATTTATTATCATGCGTTTGTAATACTAAAATGTTTTAAGGAAAAAGAAATCTCTATGTGTTTTGCTTCCACCCAAGCATGCACAACTTGTCAAAAATTAATCATATTTTAATAAAGCATTCTCTGTAAAAGGTATTCGGATAATGCATTATAACGTGTTTGTTAATTATTCGGCGTGTGAAAGTTTTTTTTTCTTTCTTCCCTTTTTTGACTGTTTTTTCCCATAAATCATTGATTTTTCAGAAAGTAAAGATTTTAAGCTTTTCGAATAAGAACAATGAACAAGAGCAAACAGAAATTTAGAAAAGGTTGATAAATATCCATTCATTTAAATTGTGAATGAAGATATCTTATATGAACGTTAATGAATAAAATAGGAAAAGAGAAAATAGCAATAAATACATCAAAAATTACATTTAAGTGGAATAAATATTCGTAAACAAAAACTCAAGTTATTAACGATCTCTATTTTATGACTACATATTTCTCGATATTGTATTAAAATTATGAAACCCTTATCGGAAATCCTAATTTATAGATATTACATTATCAATAAAATGGGCTTAAAAATTAAAGGAATGCATGGTTGAGATTAAATACATCAATTTTAAGTAATATTACTTACTTTTAAAATATCAATAAAAATATGTCTCATAAAATAATGTAACTCATCAATAGGAAATAAATACGCTTTAGTAGTTAGACTTACGTTTAAGTAATTTTTCAATCTTATAATTTAATAAAAACCAAGCGACAAGAAAATGAACAATTTATTTGCGAATAAGTACAAAAACAATAAAGTAATGCTACAACTTGGACAGTAATTGAGAAGCTGATATAGTCGAATATACAAATATTTTTCGTATTAATTAATTTTTAAATTTATTACGCTTAATTTTTCGTGACATCTGAATTACTGCTTGTATCTACAAATGTATTCATTTCTGTTATTGAATATTATAACTGAATATATATGAAATAATCATAATAATGTAAAGAAATTACATAAAAATAATTTAATTAAACTTACATCTATTTAATTTCTTTATTAATGAATGCAATTTTGAGACTCCAGTTGATTTTTAAAACTAACTGCAATATACGCAACTAGGGAGACATACTTTTTGTCAATCAATCTAAACAATATTTTGACATTTCTCGAATACGCTGTAGAATTTCATTATAAGAAATTATTTCTATCTTAGAGATTTACTGCACGTAATATGCATCAAAACAAATGAAAATCATTTAGATACTTGTTTAACATTTATACGTTAAAAGTTACTTCATATACAAAGTTTCACTATGTTCGCCAAGGTTTACACGTTATCATTCTAAGAATACATTTATCCCTTAAGAAGGAAGTGATTTTTAGAAAACGAATTAGACCAGTAGTGGAAGCAGGATATTTACTTCCCGAGTTCCCTCTGATCTCGCCAATTTATCTAAAAATATGTTTGCAAACTTTTCAGCATCACACCCTTTCTACCCAAATATTTTCTCAGTTCCTAGAAAATCTCCTTCTCGTTGCATTTCTGGGAATTTCGGTAAATATTTCTTTGAAAACTATTCAAACGAAAGGTATAAAAGTTGGTTAGAAGAGGATAGTGATCATATTAGTTATTCTAGTTCCAATTCATCACTGAAGTTGATATGTCTACTGTCCATGAAAAACAGCTTCGTATCCTTCCGTTTTTCACATATCGCCCAGTATCGTCTGTGTCACCTACCAAGAAGGATAGTCCCGTGGAAGACTTAAGATTAAAGGGATTGGGAAGACTTCCGAAAGGAGTTTTTTTCTCGGGATTTAACATCGCGCATCAAAATGAAGCTAGAGATCTCTATGAAATTCTCTACGGTAAGCATTATATAGTTAACTTCTAATAACTTTACACATTTTGATTGAATGAAAAAAAAAAAACATTTTAAGGTCAATGAGTTTTGTTTCCCTATGCATACCGAATATCAATTATACTCGAATAGTGATAAGCTTCATTTTGAATTTCGATAAGCTTCTTAAATTTTATATGCTAAATTGGATTTCTTTATGTGTTAATAAAAGGTGATGCCACTAAGATAAGTACAAAAATATTTTGGTATTTTTCTTTTTCAATACTTTTAAACATAAATATCATTTCCTGATTTGTAAAAAAATTATATTTAATTTTCCTTTTTAAGATATACATTTATGATCTATGGTACGGTGAAGTGATAGTTCCATGGAATAAAACCATTAGCAATATCACAAAATATTACTATATCATAGAATAATCAAACATAATGTAATTTCGTTAAGTATTTTTGTGGATATTTTTAAGATCATAAGAACATATACAAGGAACTTTTTAAAAGTTCAAGTTAGATTATTCATAATTATAATTTTTAGGCAAGTATACTTTTTTCAACTGTAATATTTTGAGGTGCAACTATATGCTTATTTATTTATGATGATAATCATTTTGCTACATAGTACTTTGCTATGTGGGATGATTTGGTTCTATAAAATATGTTTAATCGCACATGTCTGTTCAAAGCTCTATATTCAAGGTTTTTAAAATTACTTAATTTTGATTTTGACTTCTTTAATATTTCTAGATTTTTTATACATTGCAATATTAAGGTAATCTTTGCTAAGCTCTGTTTTGTGATCGGTCACTTGGTGTAATGGTTAGCACGGATCAACTCAGGCCTCCATCGATCAGAGGTCACCAAATGAAAACCAAGCTTGCCTGTGAAGTTAATTGCAGATCCATCGTGGACTAGCCATTCAACTTGGACACTACTTAGTAATTAGTGTCTCTGGTCCAAAGGCTATAAAAACGGAGATAGGTACCACTTGATGCGACTTATTAGGTCTGGAAAAACTTTTAACTTAGCTTTAAAAGGCTATAGTTTGATTTATTATTTTCCATTTATCATCCATACTTCAATTTATATATATAAATTTTACAATGGCATTCAATATATAATAAATTTGTATACATTTAACTGCAAAAAGAAGAAATGTGTAACGGGCTTATATAAATAGTTATTCTATACATTTGTCAATGGAAAATGAGTAACATTTCAAAAGTGCATGTTGATTTCCATATTTGTTTTATTTCATGAAGAAATTTAAAACATTGCATCATGTTTCTCAGCTGTACCATAACATTAGTGAGAAAAATTTATACTTTTATCTTAAAAATATTTTAAACATTAAATTTCTGTTAATAAACATTTTAAATGTACTTTATATCAAGCAGTATTAGTATATATTTAAATCTATTGTCATAAATTAAGACATTAGCTAAATATTGCCTTTAGGTGACCTTTATTTAATGCCTCCTCTATGTCAGAATATAGTTTAGGCACATTATGAATTTGGTTACCTGCCTTGCTTGCATGTGCCAAGAATCTGATGAAATTTCACTCCACTGAAGTATTTGTACATGAAGGGATGTTTTTAATGTTATTTTTATTTTCAGACATTTTAAACACATCAACTAAATATTTCCCCCTAAAATTCATAGAACATTTCAATTATAAAATGTATTTGTTTAATGTAATGAATTAGGATAATCCAAAAAATCAGCAACATTTAATCTACACCATAATGAATGAACTTTTCATTCACCAGCGGCAAGAGATTTCCAAGACTTTGTGACACTAGCTGAACAAGCCAGACAATTGGTCAATGAAGGTTTGTTTGTTTATGCATTATCCGTGGCAATATTGCATCGAGATGATCTTAGAGGAGTAAAGGTACCTCCGTATCAAGAAGCACGCCCTGATTTGTTTATTCCAGCCGAAACAATCTTTCAAGCTATCAAGGCAGATCGAAAAAGAAAAGATGATGTAAGAACTATTTTTTTATTGTTTCATACACATTTTCAAATGCTTCCATCAGTAACTCACAAATGCACATTTAATTTACATAAATTATATAAAAAACAATACCATAAAGATTATCTCTCAATTCTGATACATTTTTAATTCTTTTTAAAAGATATATAACTTCTGAATAAATTCCAAAAGTGGATTGCGCATAAAACATTTGTAGGAAAAATAACTATTATTTATGTTACTTAAATTTAATTCTTTTACTATTCTTGATAAGTAGAAATATTGTATAATCTAATGACTTGATTTGAGTCTTCTTAGAAATTGTCAAAAAAATCAGTGGTTTTAAATAAAGCATTTTTTCTCTCATTAGCTATTATGTCTTTCGAAATTAAATAAATTATAGTGATATGTAGCTTTAAATATACATACGGTTATTCATTTAAAAATAAGAAAACTTACAGCATCAAAAAGTTACTAATTATTAATGTATTTTAATGCAATTAATTCATTTGAAAATGTTATTTTTTCAGAAACCTGTTATTGTGAATATCTTTAAAACGGGTAATAATCTAGACCCTGAGTACAGATTGACCTATTTCCGGGAGGATGTAGGTATCAATGTTCATCATTACCACTGGCATATAGTGTATCCTATCACTTGGCGTGCCGACGTAATGCGTACAATAAAAGATAGAAAGGGGGAATTGTTCTACTACATGCACCAACAGATCATGGCTAGGTAATTATAATTTACTTATTTAAATGTTTTTAATTGTAATTGTGAAGAAAGCTAAGAATTTAATACACCTAAAGTTCAAAAAACTCTTTCACATCTATTTATATAAATTTAGAAGGGAAAAATGAAATAATCATAATGCAGCTAAACTTCATTTTCCAATTAGCTTTCTTATCAATGCAAAAGTTATATAATAAAGTTCGAAATTATATTATATAAATATTCCTAAGCATTTAAAGGATAACATTATATTGAGCCATAATTATTTTCATACGTTAATGTTCATAAGACAGACTTATTAGCAATAAAATCATTTAAAAATTGGTTTGTGGATAATTGAATTCATTAGTTCTATGTATCAGTTTGCCACATTTAATTTTAATTTCCATGCGTAGTAAATAAATGTTTCTTCCATAAAATAATATCATTAAATATTAAATCATTAACCTAATTATGAATTAATAAAAACATCTTTGAATGATTTTTGTAATTTTAAATTATATAAATGATTATTATTTAAAAACATTATCTTGTGATAGTTACATGTATTTCGCTGTGAGGAAATGTGGGTTTAAAGAGCAAATGAAGATATAAATCTTAAGAAGAAATTTTTTTTGTTTCTTTCCTTCCATTATATCCGTAAGCATTGTTTGCATTCAACCATATGTAAATGAAGGTGCAATTCAGATTTGAATACGAAATTCTATGAAATTGAAATATGATATTTGAGTGGCATTTCTTTAAATCCTTGACAATTATCGTATGATATTACTTTCCATTTGTTTTATGTGTTTGTAATTATTCATCTTTTAACCTTCCAATGGTTATGAACGAGCCCAGCGTCAACTGAATAGTGTGCCATAATGGGAACTGACGAGATAAGCTCGTCCGAAGTTTTGCAACCCAAAAGGTTGCAGCTGAACCATACTTGAGCAACCAAACTTTACCTAAATGGCAGCTGATGAGCCGAGTACTTCCGCATATATTATCCTGCATTATTCGTGTTACAAATAATATTTTTGGAAAAATAAATTTGATCGCGTACAATGGTGATAAGGGTAAAGTAAATTTTTTTTTACATAATAAGGAAAAATATTGCCAAACCAGTTGTTTATCTAGTTATTTATCTTGTGTAATTTAGTGGGAGTTTGTAACTGAAAAATGGCAGATTTATTGCAAAAACTGTAATGCTCCATTATGTGCTATATCATCTTTTAAAGTGTATCACACGCAGAAAGAAATGTTGTTAAATATAAGAATTAAATGTTTTATAAAGATTAAAATTATGTGTATTCATTTAGATATTTTAAAAACTAATATTTATAACATTTACTGAATTGTTTAAAAGAGTGAGTTACAATTGGTGTAAATATTACATTAATATAAAACAAATAATTGTTAAAAAACTCAATATTTTAGAAACTAAAAATTGGAATATTTATCATTTACTAAACTTTTTATATGTGTAAGATACAATTGTTGTAATTATTACATTAATAAACAAAAAAATAATTCTTTAAAAACTATCTTTTAAAAGCGAGCAAGCTACCTGTATTACTGTCAAAAAAGGGTGAAATTTTCAAAAGCCACTAGGGATAAAAAGGCTGCCACTTTCAACAACTATTTGATCCTAGCGCTGCGTGTCGTTAGAGAGCAAAAACTGTTAGTTTGCCCTACCATCAAAGGGTTAAAGGATGTTCCTATCATATATACAATTGTAAAATATTCATTTGGAACTAACTTTGAGGTAACCAATTCAAACTAAAATTTTCATGAATTAGCTGATATATATGAGTACTGCTTTCAAAAAATTTAACGGATGGCATTGTAGATGACAACGATTCACACTCATGATCAAATGATGTCTGAGCTGCTAACATAGTACCTTATTTGTTGCTTCGGAGAGCAACATTAATAAAACAATCTTACTTTTTTCTAAGAACTAAAATTGAGTTGTTCTTTATAGTCAGATTTCGCTTCATTGTCTTGTGTTAAATAAAAATAAAACACACTTCTTTCAGAACAAAACCCCATAAAACAGAAATTTTGTAGTTGTCCCATTACCCCATCTGTAAATTAAATGTATAAGCCAATTGGTTTTATATCTATTCAATCAAACCTATATTCAAAATTGCTTTCTCCTTTCAGATATGATTGTGAACGTCTAGGCTTGGGACTTCAGCGTGCAATTCCTTTCCAAAACTTCACAGAGAAATTTGGAGGCTATGCCCCACACTTAACTTCTTTCATAGATGATCCTGATCATGACGAACCGCAAACAACAGGTAACTATGCCAGTCGCTCCATAGGACATGGGCTGCAAGACTTGAATCGTTCTGATTATAAAGGACAAGTGGAAGAATTAGAACGATGGAAAGATAGACTTATGCAAGCCATTCACCTTGGAGCTGCCATTGATGAAAGTGGAAAATTAGTCCCTCTTACAGTTGAAACAGGTATTGATGTGCTTGGAGCCTTGATTGAAGCCAGCAATTCTTCTATCAATAGCACATACTATGGTGATTTCCATAATATAGGACATAATATGATATCATTGGTTCATGACCCAGATGGAAGACACAAGGTGAGTAAGGGATATCTTAAATATAACATTAGACATAAAAATCACAATAATACAATTAAATAAATATATTAGATCATATATAAAAAACATTATATGATGATGTACTTATGAACTTCAAATGAGTGTAAAAGATCTATTCAAATGTAGATATCTTTGAAATGAAAAAATATCTTTAAATGAAAAGATTTATTTAAAAATCTAACGTTAATAACTTGCTACATAGCATCTAGAATTTTCTGAGAATTTATACAATCGAAGAAACTCACAAGCACATATCCTTTGTTACATTTCTTTTTCATAAATCTTTCATCTTTTATATAGTCCTCTGAATTAACAATTAAAAATTGTAAGATTAATAATGTGATTTTATATAAAATGAAATTGTTTTTCTTATACGGATATATTTTTTCATCAATTAACTCAGAAAATTTGTTGCAGGAAAATCCTGGAGTAATGGTTGACAATGCAACAGCTATTCGTGATCCTATGTTTTTTAGATGGCACAAATACATAGATAATATGTTCACAGAATATAAAAACACTCTTCCCAGTTATGAACATAGTGATGTAAGTGAACTAATTCAAAAATAGAATTTTTCTCATTGAAATATTCATTGACTAACATAAATATTATACATTTCTTTTTTTCCTAGAATAAATATGAAAACTTGGATTTGAAAAATGATTATAGATTGTAACAATCTCAAAAGTGCAGTTTTTAATTAATCAATCATAAATTTCTCTCAGTTGTTTTTCTCCGGCAAAATATTCCTTCAGAATCACTGTCACATTGCTTTGATTTAAAGAAGACATATTTATATGAACAGGAAGGACATTCTAAATCAAATTGAACAAATTCACCAATTTTTCTCATGTAGTAACAATCTTAAGTCCTGGTTTACCACAGTTTAAACATTTCACAGCTTCTAAAAAAGCACAGACTAAAAGATTGATATCCATAATAACGTTTCTGAAACCAGAGTAAACATCATTCGAAAATAAAGCATCCATATTTTTAACTTTCTTTTCACTGGCAGATACATTTATTTCTTCCTTAGAATGGTTTGCTCCATCATCACAATTTACTGTGCAGCAACAAAAGCTCTATCCTAAACAATTTATTTTGATTTTTGTTTCAAAATCGTGTTTGTTTGGTAATTAACGTCGCACTGGGAGCAACAAAGGCTATTGGTGACGGACCTCCTAATTTCGAACCTCAGTCAACAAAAACATGATAATGCTAATGTAAACAAATATCTATCCGTCACAGATACAGTGAAACTACTCATACATGAGCTTATGCATAAAAAAAAGACTCAATTTATAATGAAAGTAAAAAAAATTATTTAGAGTCGTACATTGATCTATAACCAAAAAATAAAGTGCGTTGTTTACATTTTTTGCCTTTCAAATGGGCGTGGCTCAGTTTTAATGATTATTTAAAACTAAGTTTTTGAAGCTTCTAATTATCGTAGAGATAAAAATAAAGCATCTTTGGAAAGGTGAAAATCTGTAAAATTTGAAAAAGACAAGAAAAAAAAATCTCAAATGATAATTTTTTGAAGATTTGACGTTCCGACACCCCTTAAAATTTTTGAATATTTTTATTTCTTATTAAAAATCAATATATTTTACATTTGAAATTGATATTAGTTGTATTGTCAGATATTGGACAAATATTACAATATATATCCACGAAAGCAGCAATCAAAATTATTTTCCGTTTAATGGGTCATTTTTTTATAGATTATACATCTTAAAAAGAGCTATCCTGAGCAAAAATTCAATTCTACAATTACGTTTAATTTTTCAATTTCGAAATATTGTCTGATAATTGAACATTTTTTTTGAGCAATATTTTCATTGTAGCTCCAATTCCCCGGTATCATAATTGAAAATGTGGATGTGAAAGCTAAATCTACAAATGTTCTACATACTTTCATGACTGATGATTACCTTGAACTCTCACACAGAATACCGATGAAAGGTTCAGTAAAGGTAAAATTTGAATCTGTTCATTAAGTCATTAATTTATTTGCTATAATTACTGAAATCTCTAAAATTAATTCTTACATTAATATGTCTCTTGTGGCATTAAAATGAAATTTATTTTCCTTGATAAAAATTTCTTGTACCTTATACTTTAAGTACACTATATTTCGACAAGATATGGTATGAGGTTTTATCACGTTCTTTTTCAATGAATATATCGTATATCTTTAGCAATGCTCAATATATTATTGACATATTAATGACCTGATTTATTTAACTCTATCATCTTTTGTATAATATTTAGTCATGGCTCCTGTGCTAATTGATTCCAAATGTGTAGGAGACTTTTTGGATATTTTCTATCATATATAAAACTATAAGTCAATTTAAGGCTTTACGAATGTTTTTTTTTTTTTTTTTTAGTTTTAATTACAGTATCATTTTATTGAAAATATATTTAGGATCTGAAAAAAATTGTACATAAACACCTAACATCAAAATACACTTAAGTTCAATTTTCATTAGTGTTTCTTCTTGATTGATCAAATTTTATATATTTTTGATTGGACAGAATATTCTAATATAAACGGATAATTATGAATAATTTGATGTAGAATAATTAATAACATTTCTTAAGTTTGTTTACACATGTATTTTTGATTTAGCTTATAGTATTTTTGGGTGTCTTTTTTGAATTATTCGGTTTTTTACAGATAATTTTAGTACATTTTATACCAATTTTATTCAGTTTATTATAATAATTCTTAAGTTTTTTTAAAAAAATAAGTTTGTATAAATAAGCTTTTAGACAAAATAAAAGCGGGAAAACTAAATTAAAATTATTTTAAAAATATTAAATTTTGCTTAATATACTAGTGTAATATTTAATAAGTAAAAAATTGTGGAAGATTGTTATTAGGATATAAAATTTAAAAAAACAAATTTAATTTTTTATTATGGTAATGAATCAAGGGAAGCGGATATAATTAATATATGTAATCCCGAATATAAACATAATATATTAATTGCATTAATTTAAGAATTATATATATTTTAATAATTATAGTACTTATTTGGGAAAAACGCGAAATCTTGTGTTACATATTTATTATTTTTGAACATTCAATAATAACAAATTAACTTTTAAAATGCATGCGCTAGGTGAAGTATCAGCATGTGGATCACGAACCTTTTTCATATGACATCAAGTATGAAAACAAAACATGGGAACCAAGGAATGCCACAGTTAGAATCTTTTTGGCTCCGATTTATGATGAACTGGGCGAAATAATTCCATTAAATGAACAGAGAAGATTCTTCATAGAACTTGACAAATTCCAAGTAACACGTAAGATTATAATTAAGAAATGTAGAAACATAAAATATTTCTATACAGCAAAACAAATTTAATACAAAATTGTCTTCATCAATGTGTTCGAAAAAACAAGGGTCCGACAATAATACGATGTAAATGTATTCTTAAAATCTATTATTTGATAGTAAAAAAAATAAAAGTGAGTCAGATAATGGGCCAAATAAAAAATATCCTGCTTTAAAGTTATATAGTGTTTTTTTCAATCTAAATTTCATAAAATATTACAGATATAGCTCTCAATTTTCAACAATAAAACTTGTAAGCATTTCACGTAAAAATTCTTTTTTATGATTAAAAATAACTTTCAGATATTCAATGCACATATTTAAACTAAAGCATGTGTACTATTATGTACTATTAAAGTATGTGTACTATTATGTACTATTAAAATATGTGTACTATTATGTACTATTAAAGTATGTGTATTACTAAGATTCTATTAAGATATTATTCAGATATACTATTATTAAGAGTATATATTATTAAGCAAAAACTGTCTTCTAGAAGTTCTATCATATCGTTCTAGAACCACCTAACATATTTCGGGAAAAGATTTTCGAAAACTAATTCGCATTTCCTTGTAAAATGTGTATTCATTTGTATGGCATTAGATTTTCATGAAATCAGAAACAGTGATTAATCAATTCTTGAATATATAAAACATTTGATTTTCAATAATTTTCTTAATAAAAGAACAACAATTTTAACAATCGAATTAGATACTTGGTGTACATTTATGTTGGATTTATTTTCTTTAAGTGAAAGCAGGAAAGAATACTATTACAAGAAAATCCATTGAGTCTTCAGTCACTTCCATGTCATCTCCAAGCTTTGAAAAACTCATCCGTGGTGATGAAGTTACCGAAGGAGACGATAGTTATTGTGCTTGTGGATGGCCTGATTATTTACTTGTTCCAAGAGGAAACCACAAGGGAATGGATTTTGTTTTGTTTGTAATGCTTACTGATTATGAGCAAGATCGGGTGAGTACATTCTTGATGCTTACAATGTTTGTTACTTAAATTACTTGTTTATATTTCTACAGCAAATCTTTAAATGTTAATCCAATAAATACAAAAATTTAATACGGTTTAAAAAAAAAAAAAAAAAAAAAAAAAAAAAAGTGAACTTCCGGAATAATGTTAATTAATTCATTAATAAGTTCTTAAGAAATAGCGCTAATCGGATTTATAATTTTCCCACTGAATATGCATATGAGCCCCATTCGCATGAACACGTACCTGAAAAAAATTAATTTCTCTCCATTTCCTTATTTCAAACTTTATATGACTTAGCATCTTCTTAATGTCTTATAGCAACGCAATATTTATTATATGTCTTAGTATCTCTAAATTTGATTTTAATTATAATTCAAATAATTATTCAGAAAATTTAATATTGTTCTATATGTTTTATTTTATGCAACTTGAACAGATTGCACAAAGAAAATTAATTTTTTTTATACATATATTTCTATCTTTTTGTAAATGATTAATTTAAATCTTTGATTTAGATAATGCAAAGGAAATGGGGGGAAATCATTTTCAATTAAAAATCTTGCAAATAATTCTTGCAACATTTAATAGCATTTAATTTGGAAAATTAATTGGATTATATCCATATATCACCGATTATTTATGTTTAATGACAAATCATAAAAAAAAAAAAAAAAAAAAAAAAATACGTACATAGTTCTTGTTCTAGACGGGGATAGTACTTTTTTACACTATTCTTTAAGGTCAACTAAGCCTGGTGGTCATGATCGCGAGGTTGTGCATCAACTCCATCGTGTAGCGGGGTCGATGCACGTTTAGTATGTCAAGGTTCCTAGTCCTCCTATTGCCATGGAGTAGAAGTTTGGAGAGGAAAGTGCCAGCACAGGAGTCATCCTCATCATTTAACTGTGACTCAAAATGACGAGGTCCGAGGCCATTAGTCCCATTATTGCTTTTCAGTTTAAATGTAATGAACAATCACGTCAAGGTCAACTGACAATAAATAAGGCTTTCATTTAATTTAGAGTTTCTGTTACGTATGTAAAATTAGAAGACGAAACAATTTCTTGTTTTTCACCAAATTTTGTGTTAAACAGTTGAAATATAGAGTTCAATTATGTTTCTAGCAATGACGTTAAACTTGAATTAGTTAGTCATGCTAAATTAGAGTTGCACTAAAAAGTAGGAAAAAAAAAAAAAAAAAAAAAAGCTATTGGCGATGGATTTTTTTTCACTTTTTCGATCTTATGCCAGACAACAAAAATGAAACGAATCACTGGCATATACAAAAATGATTATTTTCTTTTAATAGGTGTATGGAGCTAACGCTGTACCTGAGTGTGGAAATGCACCAAGTTATTGTGGCATCAAGAATCAGAAATACCCTGATAAAAGAGCAATGGGTTACCCTTTTGATAGAGTTATCAAGGCCAAAAATACCAAAGAGTTCCTGTTACCAAATATGAAGTTACGAAATGTCAAAATTTTGCTCAAAGAATAATGTTACTCAAAATAATAAGATATCTGATTGTATTACTTATCGTTTTAAGAGGTTTTAATACGATTAAATAAAACTTATTTTTTACCACTTCTGATCTTTTATTTATATTCATCCTAATAAAAGAAAATGAAGAATAATCTTTGTAAATTCTAATAAATCATTCAAATGGCTTTATTAAACTATATATATATATATATATATATATATATATATATATATATATATATATATATATATGTTTGTGTGTGTGTGTGTTATTTTAAGCAAAAAGTTTCAGTTTACCTTATTACAGCTTAAATCATTGCAAATACATTTAACAAATTTGAAATAATGAAATAGAAATTGTTATAAATTAAATGGATAAAATAAAAATAATTTAAGCGAAAAACGAATGGTAGGTCTTACTTTATTAGTCATGATTCATACATCTGTAGTTTACAGTATATCTATTTCTCATCTAACTTTTGTTAAGTAAGGTATTTGATTTATTTGGCGAAATGCGAAGCATACTTTTAAGAGTTCTGTTTCAAGAGAGATTACGATTGCTGCATATATATTTCCCGAAAGTGTAACCTGTGAATTTTCTGCTAATTGCTTAACATTAATTCATGGAACGAAACTTACAGCAAAACGATACAAAGAAAGTTATTCCTGCATTAACGAAAATATTTTTGAAAAGAAAAAGGAGTTTGAATAGCAAATTTAAGAAGACATGAAGCAAGATATGTATTTGTTTATGATTTCCAAATGTCTATGATAAGTGAAGCTAAGCCTCTGCAGATACTATCTTATAAGCAATATCAATAATTTTTATGAAATAAGACGCGAAGAAAGAAGGCAATTAAATAAAGAAATAATTTTTTGAAGAATAATATTTCACTTTAATAATATACTTTTACAATCAACTTCTAAATTCATGCAAGCAGTGATGATCCATAGCACAAGCAAACTCATACATTCACACAAGTATAAGCTAAGAATTTTTTTGTAAGATGTATTATTAATGAACTAAAAAGCTATTTAAGGGATATCAGGAGCCTTAAAACTTTCAAGATTTTTTTTTTAAAAAAAATAATATTTCTATTTAACTTGATTATTCTGAATAATTTGACACCAACTGTTTTTTGTTATTCCTATAAGTTGGAATGATATAGCCATTCAAAGTGAAGTCACTTTGAATGTCTAAGTGTAGTCACAAAGTCAAAAGTGTAGATTATTTCTAGATTTGTACAACGACTGTCACTTACAGCTGTAGACTGCTAAAATTAAAAATTTTCTATAATTATAAAGATTTTCTTACAGGAGTAACTAAAATAAGTTTAAAATTTTTCAATCTCTTAACTTTACAATATTTTTTCTCGATTGTTTTCTTCTTTTTACATTTTAGATAATATATATATAAAGTAACATGAGTTATATATAAATGATGGTGGTTATGTACCTTGAAAAAGTTATTTTGTGTAACTTAAACCTAATTCAAGTCAATAATACAGTTACATTTTGTAAATATGGGTATATTTCAAAACGTTAAAAATGTCGAAACAACTGCAAAAGGCTTAGTTTTCGACATTTGTGGCCTACAAAGTGAACTAAACCAAGTAAATGCTACATATATATATGTATATATATATATATATATATATATATATATATATCAAATACAAGTTATATATATATATATATATATATATATATATAACTTGTATTTGTAAAATAATAACTGAATTATTTATTATATGAGAGGTTTTTTATGTCGGCTATTATAATGGGTATGGAATTATTCAAATTTCTAACTTTAAAGTAATTTTTTTCAAAACATGCTTTTTCCTACTTTCACGTAAAAAAAAAAAAATGAAATACTAATAATTAAAAATGGATGAAAATTTGCATATATCTTCTTAATTATTTTTCTCTAGAACCTAAACCTAAATTAAAAATAATTGAATAAAGAACTGTTTTTGAAAAAAAAGTTTTAATTTTCAAAAGCTTACGATTTTTAAATTTTAACTTTTTTTAAAAAAAGTTTAAGCAAGTATTTTGAAAATAAAACAAGTTTAGTACCCGAAAACAAAAATAAAGTTTAATTTAAGACTATTTTAGTGGTATTCGTATAATATTTTAACTGTACGTTTAAAGTAAAATAAAACTTACATTTCTTAAAAAATAAATTAAGTCTTCACAATACAGCCAATAACTTTTTCTAAAAAAATAAATTTTTATATTTTTTTAATAAATTACACATATGAAACTATTTCAAACTCAATAAAAAATTCACCCATTTGAGTTGATATTTATGCATAATACAAAAGTTCATATAAAAAGTATTTTAGACACATTTTTCGAAAGTTAAGGGTCCTGACACCCCTTAAATAGTTTTCAAGCAAAATATTATGTAATTCAGCGCCATTTTATGAAATAGAAATATTGTTTTAAAATAATATAAATGGTTTATTTCAGTTCTTCTTATGGTACTTAAAAATAAATAGAATTTTTATAAATTCATGTTGTAACACACACACACACACACACACACACATATATATGTGTATATATATATATATATATATATATATATATATAAAGTGAGAGAGAATAAAAAATAAAAAAATTATTAGTGCATCATTTAATTTTCCTATTATCACGAGGATCGTAGTTCTTATTAGAAATAAGTACAAAAATTATATTAATTTGAATTTCCTATTATTTATAAAATGAAAAAAATACTTAAGTAAATAAAAATTAGTTGACATTGAAGTCAAACTTGGAGGGATAGGAATCGTGTACATAATGGTAATATTTGGAACTATTATTTATCTTGTTTTGGGATGGAAAGTATTTGTTACATGAAGCAATATGTTTTAGGGAGAAAAAAAAGGCATCAAACCTCAGACAGTTCTATACATATTTTCAGAAAAGGGAATTATATTTCCTTTGAAACTAGAATAACGTGTTCTTTTGTCTCAAAGAATGGAATGAAAATAAACCCATATTACTGTACAAACATGTACATATTATATTATTCCTGAATTTTTTCATGCAAATATGTTTCATTTATTTACTGAAATAAATAAAAGCAAAATCCTGGGATTTAATCAGAGATGTCCATTTTAAGGATGTAATATAATTTTTATTTAGTGACAGGAGGAAAATAGATTGAAAGTTATTCTATAAGATATTCTATCCCTTACCCTTAATAATTAAGATATTTCTATAAGATATTCCATCCCTATCCCTTCTCCTAAGATACCCTTACATTATTCTATCAGATATTTCTTAGCTTAATAACATTTATAATTGATCGAGAAATAATAAATGAAAAATATTCATTACTTTTGAATAGATTATCAAAATCTTTTTTTGTATTAATAACTCAAACAGTTATATGAACAAAAAGTTATATTTTTTGTAATAATGAGCACTCACACAAACAGTTATTAATCAATATTCTAACGTAATATTTACCTAATATTACTTTAGAAGTTGTAGAAAACGCATTTTCTAACACACATCGTTATCTAACACCATAAACGGATAAGAAAGATACATGACCTGGAATGTAAGATTTTGTTTTATTTCTAAGACTCTCCATTTTTACCATATTTATCACTACACTAAGGTTTATTTATAAGAAGTTTTTAGAGACGAAATTATATAATGAAAAACATTTGAATAAAAGTGATGCCTTTAAAATCCTACATGTAGCCGGGGCTGATTGACGTTCAATTTGTCAAGGCTCAAAGTCCTCTCTGGAAGTTTAAAGAGGAATGTTCCAGCACAGGTGTCGTCCACTTCAAGTGACCGAGGTGCAAAATTATGAGGTCCGTCGCAAATAGCCCTCGTGTTCTTTGTGTGTGAAAGCTTCTGAGTGTGACGTAAATAAACAATTACCCAATCACTCACTTGAATAAAAGAAATCTATAGTTTAAACTATTTTATATGTTGGGTAAAGAAATAATACATACAAATATTAGAAAAATGTTTTTCCACTTTAGCGTAATTAAATGTAAAAGAAAAATTGTTTTTGCTACAAAAAACTATTTTATCTTTCAATTACTCTATGTAAGTAATTTTTATCTGTAAAATTAAAAAAAAAAAAAAAAAATCAGTACACATTTTCTTTTTTTAATAGGCACACGGCATTTTCCTTATACCCATGTTGTTAATAACGACCAAGTTTAAAGAATATTTAAAGAAAATTAATTTGCACTTCAGTCGCCGTTTTTATGTGTGTATATATTGTATTGTTATTATTATTTAATGGAATTTCTACCAAAAAATTATTCAAAATAACTTAGGAGTTAAAATGGACACTAATCTTCCTTGTTTCGAAATTCCTTATGTTATACCACATATAATTTTTAAAAACTAATCAATCTTTTAAAAATCTTCACATTAAAACGATAATTTAAACAAGGTGATACAGTCACAAGAAGTCACTGTGTATGCGATCAATCATTTTTTTTTTTAAAAAAAAAAGATTTCCCTTAAACTTAGTCATTTTTTAAGTAGAAAAACGCTACCTAAACTGGTCCTCTTAGAACAATCAATGAAAGTAGTTACTGTTAAAAAATAATAAAAATCAATCAAAATATTTTGAAAAAAAATTGAACAAATCATTTAGAGAGCCATGCATAAAAGGTTGCTTAAGCTATCTAAATTATTAGACTAAAAAGAACGCATAAGAAGCTCTTTTCCGTAATAAGAATCTTTGGGAATTCCTTTTCAACTAAATGAATAACAATGCAATGTTATAGATAATACTACATTTTCTTAACGAGCATGAAGTTATGACATAATTTTATTTTTAACGAATTAGTGATTGAAAATCTCACAATGTCATACATTGTTAAATTTAAAATGAGTTCAGCGGATAGAAATGTTTCATTCTCTGCATTAACAAGTTACAATTAAAACAGTATAAACTTGCACAAATGCTGTTTAAAATTGCAAAGCATTGTCAACCTTTCTTAGAATTATTTCCAGTGTCGAAATAATTTTTTTCCTGAAATGACGTTGTAAGATAATTTGTAAATTATTAAATATATTTTGAACTAAGAAGGTAGGAATTAAAGTAACTAAAAATTAGAAAAATCAGTGAGGGATTTTAGAAGAGAATAAACATAATTTTTCAATTTCAAGATTAACTTTTATAACTATTTCTCATAAAGCTAATAACATATATAAGTTTTTAGTGCAGCTTATATTGAGCTTTACCATAAGCATTTGGCATTCTTACATATATACACTTATGAAAGATATATATACTATATAGATAAAAAAAAATATACAACTTCTTCATACCATTAGGCAAACAAAGGTCTGAAAATATAATAGAAATTTTTACGTAAACTCTATTCTTGTACAGGAGTAGAAATTCCTTTGCAACTTATATCTTTAAAATGCAATATATACCTTGTAATAAGATCTCTTCTCATGAAAATGATACTAACCATAACAGAACCAAAATCTATTTTCGAAACGGAAGTATAGAAGAAGTTAAACCTTCAATACTCTTTCTTTTTCAGACTGATCATTACGATGCCGATAGAAACAAAACACGCACGCACGCACGCACGCACGCACGCACGCACGCACACACACACACACACACACACACACACACATATATATATATATATATATATATATATATATATATATATAGTATATATATATATATATATATATATATAATAGAAAACGCAATACCAATGGAAAATGAATTCAAATCATGTTCTTCATAATGTCATTTACTGCATTAATTTATCATTTTAGTTCAGTCTTTAGACAATCGAATTGATTTTCTAAATCAATAATGAATTACTTAATTATTTCCCCGCTTGTGTTATCCATAAAAATTCGGTAAGAATAAAAATGTTATTTATTAACTCATTCAAGAAATAGTATTTTGTATCTCCAGACCAAGTAATTGACATTTTGCGTAAAAAACGATAAATTTATCATTCTCAATTTTTAAGACATGATTTAATAAATGCTTTTGAAGTACACTACGCGACATTGAATATGCAACATTAAGCGGGAGTGGACAGAAAGTTGTGCAAATTTTAGAGTAGAAGCACTTAACCGAGTTATCCGAATGATGTGAAATACGCAATTCTCTATCTCACGTTGAAGAAGATATTAGGAAAGGAACTCGCAGAATGTCCAATTTTCGTGCTGTTCTGCAATTTTCTGCTGGGGGAATCATTGTAGAAAATTTGTATTTGTCTCAGAGGTCTCGAATAATAGCAGATAATATCAGGGAGTCGTCATAGGAAGCAGATAGGTGATTTTACGAGGGGCAGGATGATCGAACTAAGAAGGGCAGGCTGGCAAATATCAGCTGACACACTTTGGGACGCACCCACAATACACCGGCAGAGGGGAAGATCGGTGGAGTAAGGGAGTGTAGCAAATTTGATGGGTGCTGGTGCAGCCGGAGCAACGCAATACAAATGCATCCAATGCTTCTCTACAAATACATCCAATCGTGGATGGATGTATTTGTAGACAAGCGGTGGTGGACCCGCAAGCCCCTTTTATTTACCTCCAATCTGTAATATGTTCAAGAAAACCTGGATGTTCTCATACCGACCAGAACCATTTCCCATCTATAGTTTGCTAGAAGCCTGCACTCATAGCATCCGTTAAGAAAACTGTCGTTGACCTCGCATCATAGACGCCAACGTCTGCAATGGTACTCAAACAATGTGGGCGACGGAATGGCACAGGATCGTGATCTCAGATTAGTACGCTTCCTTTTCTCCAGTGATAATCACCGCGTACGAGTATGGTGTCGACGTGGAGACCGGTCCGATCCGGTAGCAATAGTGGAACTTCCTTTCGCGCGATAAGGCAACATCATGGTTTGGGGTGCGATTGCATAACCTTTAGTTTGTATTCAGGGCACTATGATGGCCCAATGATACGAGGATGATTTGATGTGGCCGGTGACTTTACCTTTCCATCAGAGTGGGCCCAATGCCTTTTAATTGCAGGATAACCGCACACTGGTCGCATCAACCAACGTGCTCTGCAAGGTAAGCAGATGCTTTCCTGGCGACCGTTTTCTTCTGATCTCTGACGAGCTGAACACATTTGCGATGTAATTGCACGCCATTTGCAGACCCTGCCACAGCTGCGTTCAGAAGACGAGCTGCAGCAAATGGTTGAATGGAATGGAGAGCCATTCTTCAGGACGCCATCCATACTCTCATTGACTCTGTACCCAGAAGTCTTGCTTCGTGTATCGCCATTCAAAGTGCTCTTTTAACCTACTGAGCCAACGCTGTTCTCGTTCTGTATGATGTATAGCATTTCTAAATAAAAAATAATTTATTGTTCGTTGCTGTTTCTCTCTGTTTACCAAGTTTCATCATTTCCTGGGCAATCTTTCTTGGTGTTCCATTTTCAATGTGGCGTAGTGTAAATGCAATCCAATTCCATAAATTTCTGGTCTAAATATTCTGAAATGATAGTCTAACTCAAAGATAGAAATAAAGAAAATATTTCAAATGAAATTGATTTTTTCTTGTTTTACAGTATCGTTCATTAAGTTACTAACACTAAATCAATTCATCATGTTTTCAGAATAAACAAATAATGATGCTAAGCAAATATTTTAGCTATCTAATTTATAAACTGCATTTCAAATTAAATGTGATCTCCAATTTCATATAAATAATTATTGGTAGGAAAATCAGCTTCTAATTAATATGTTCTAGACATGTTTAATTGAGACACATCAAAAGCTTTTTTTGGCATAAAGCTGATTTTATGCATTTTATCTATGTACCCCTAAACATTTTATCGCATCTATTCTTATCATAGTCATTGTATTGGTTATCAAGTCGGAAATCTTTCGTAACTCGGAGGTTAACTTAATTTAGGTCATATCCATTGGAAGTAATTATACTTCCATGATTATATTTTATCCAAAACTTCAGACTATCATATAATATGCTAATAATGCAATTTGTCTTGGTGGCTTCAGTGTTTTCTATATAAATTATTCAAGACCAAAGATGGAAATCTTCCGGCTTCAATGCCACACATGGTATTTTGTCCATTAGGCGCGGTCTTGTGAATGAATTCTTAAGTAGCGGAAATTCAATTATCCAATTTTGACTCAAATTGTTAGTATTGTATAATAAGCAAGATGATTCTATCAGGAAAGAAACTTCAATGATAGTATTGCGATCGAGATAGCCGAATGCTCTCGAAGTGAATCATAGCAGCTTTGATTCTCTATCGTGGAGGGTTTGAGTCCTCATACCACTATAATCCTGTCGCCTAGTGTGGATGATACACGTTAAGAGTGTTGGACTTAAGGCCCACACGTAGCAATAGTGAGGAAGTTAGGAGATCACCTCTGAGGTGATGTCCGTTTCTTAAAATTACGAGACCCATCGACAAACGACCTGGTGGCTTAACTATTTTTCAAAGTTTGCAGAAGTTTACAATTTTTATAATTTTTTGTTAAAATTTGTTTGCTTAATATTTTTGAAGTTCAAGAAAAAATCTTTTTTGACATAAAGATAAGAAAAAAAAAACCATTGGAATACAACCCAATTGCTTTAAGTCTATTGGTCTAAAGCTCCAATAATCCTTTATGAACCATGTGTCTCTTTTTTCAATTCTTTTTTTCCCTCAAAAAAGGATTAAAATACAATAATTACTTTACAGGATTAAAATTTAACGTGAGATTTAAATTCTGAACGTCGAACAAAAATACTTTGTCTTAAAAAAACTATTGACCAAAAATAAACACAATCATACTTTTTAGATCTAAGTCAATTATAGATAACGAAGCTGAATAAATATACTTTTCTTCTCTTAATTCTGAAGTTATTAATAGAAACTCAAAATCTAGGTTATTTCATTAAATGGACTTGCATTAGGAAACATTTTTTTATTCTAAAAATGTTTTTAAGTTCTCTTCACCTCTGAAATGAGAATAAAAAAGTTCAACGATGAAAAAAAGAGATTATCTCCATGGAAAAGAAATCGTTAAGAAGTTTACTTTTACAGTCGATGAAAATACACCTGAAGAATGAATGAGCAATTACGATAAATAGTGATGCATTAAATAGATATGTTTATGTAAACATTTTCTCAATTATTTCATACATTAATTACTATATAATTAGAAGCGTTTAGTTTGCTTCAGTACCAATATTTTTTTCGAAAGTATTACAGAAAAAAATATTACATATTTTTCAGCTGTTGTAAAAAAGCAATAAAAATAAGCATGAAATTAAACAAAAAAAACCAAATTATTTTCTTTTTAAGAAAGCAATGCTTCAAAATTTTTCTGAATGATTTAATACAAGCAACGCAATCCAATAAAAATAATACATTTTACCAAATATTTATATCTATAAGCTAATAAATCTTAATAAATTATGACTCAAGCACATCTAAACATTTTTCAGAATATTTTTCCACCCAGTAAAATGTACAACAATCACTGCTTTCACTGTTACCTACTGGTACAAACAAATCAGTCTCGGAAATCAATTGTTATGACTGAAAAATTGTTTACTTTCATCTCTCTTATAGAGTATGAGGGGTATTAGCTACGGATTTTGTAACTTTGAAGCTCCCTTATGTATGAGGACGACACCTCCAACTTGCAACCTTGCGGCTGGTCTTTAGTAGCATCATAACTCGAACCCACGACTTGACTGAAACCACGTCTGCCACTAGTTTGCGACCATGACCTCTAGGGTACTGAGGTCACATCAAACATTAAGAATCGCTCTTCTAACTTTCTTTTTCCTGTTTCTTATTATATTTATTTTTTGTAAGCAATCTAGTTTACTTCTTTTACCAGATTGGAAAATGTTCAAAGTATATATAAAGCGTAACATTCACTCTCAGTGGATGTTTGACTTTTTTCTAAAATTATTATCCATGAAAAATAACCTAAGTGTTCCATAATAAAAGAATCGTTTCCAACGTCATTAGAAGTGTATTTGAGAAATGAAAATGACATTACAACGCAATTATATTTCAGGGTTGTCAATAGATGAAAACAGAGTATTAAAGAATATATATTTTTAAAAAGGATACTTTTATAATAAAACAGTTTTCCAAGGAGTGTATAAGGACCCAAACGGGAATTTCGATTTTCCAAGCATAGCTTAGAATAAGGAACGAATAATAAAGCGTAGTAAAAAATAGACACTAAATAAGAACAAGATGCATTGATTATAATTTATATTATATCTAATTATCATTGAATATATTAATTGCTAATATTTCTCTTTTTAAAAATATTTCTGTAAAATATATTAAAATGTGTATATTTTCTCTGCTGATTTTAAGTTGCTGTTTCTAGAATATATCATCCAGTACAAATGATCTTTATTTAAAAGTTTGGAATGAATAAATTTTAATGATAGATGATTATGTCATCAAGCAACAGACATATGCATTTTTCATTTTATTTTTGAACAATTCAAACAATTTCAAGTTTAGAAAGATACTATTTTAGAATAATAATATTCATCTAAATTTTTAATAAAAATCTTAAAACTGACATGATTCCTTCTTAGCAATAACTTATGTGTTCAACCCATCGTATACTTTGTTCCTATGACCAATTGGCTACCGCTCCACTCCTAAGAAAGAAATTAAAACTTAAAGAACGTGTTTCGCTTCGGGAGGATGTTATTTCCCGAAAAGGGAATTTTATAGACCAGTGAAGCAGAATGCTCTTCTTCTTTTCCCTTTTACTTATTTTTAATTGATGTCACTTTATCTCAGAACATCTGCTAATAGATAAGACTACCACGAAAATATTTTACATGAGAAGTATAAATGAGAGTCTTAAAACATTTGTCATATTAGTTGCAACTATGGCTGGAGCTACAAAGGTTCGATCACTGAAATTTTCAAGTCTTTATATCCGTTAAAGAGAAATAACTTGGAGATCTGGGTCTTTTTCAACCCCTTGGGCTTTCAATAACACTCGCGGCAACTCCTGATAAAAGACTTAGATTGTATGGGGATTGAGTAGATAACAGAAATGTATTCTTTTCTCAAAGTTTCAATATAAAACATTGATTTTTACGATATTCTTTTTTTGTACTTCATGGTATCATTATGTAATAAATGTGCTTTTAATCATTTTAAGTAATTTAAGATTTGTTTTGATTAAAAAGGTTTTCAGAACCAAGTTTATCTTAAACTAATTTAATTGAATATCGAATTCTCCAAAAAAGTAAAAAAAAAAAGATGTCATGTTTAAAAATAGACTGACAAGAAAATTATGTTTATGTTTAGATGTCTCATTTTTCAGATTATACATTTTAAAATAAAACTGTGAGCACAAATACTAGTTTCAGATCGCATAACAGTTTCTTTAATGCAGAGAAATAAATGAATCTCTATCTTTATTTAAATATTGTCATCTGTCTTCTATGTACTGTCACCTATCTTCTATGTATTTTAATAAGATTTGCAGAATCAAAATAATAATTATAATAATAATTAGTACTCATCGTAAGAATATAATATTTATTATAATTTAACTAAAGCTATTTAAAAATTAGCAATCATTTTTATAAATTGAAAAAAATGTCTAAAATAAAATTCATAATGCTAATTAAGCTAATGATTTTTTTATTTAGGTTATAGGGTTAGCATCTTAAAAGCCTGTTGTGAAATCACTTTATTCTCTAGAACTTAGTAATTAATATAATTTGGAATATGTTTTGATTAATTTCGTTCTTGTGCATCATTCTTATTCATAGAAAACTATATTTCATATTTTGTTCCTAAATTATTTAAGCTATTTATTGAAAATAACAAATTATAATAAGTTTGCTATTTTTATTAGTTTTTTATAAAATTAAAAAATGTCATTTCTTTGAAAACAGTATTTTCCTTTTGGTAGATAGTAAACATTTGTGTTAATATATATGATAGATAAAATAAAAGTATATCCAATTTTCCTCCAATAATTGTATCAAATATATTACAAATTCATATATTTAAATTATTTCATGTGTGAATTACTTTGATTAGACTTTTATATTTATGTCACCAACATGTATAAAATTAAAATCAAATACAAGGAAAGATGGTAATTATTAAAATGAAGAAAATTACCCAATTTACTCACTTATTGACTATTAAATAATAAATACTAATATTTCCATTATTATACTTGTCATTTCTCTAAATTTTCACATTAAATCATTTTTACCATTCCCCCCCCCAAAAAAAAAAAAAAAAAAAAAAAAAAAAATTCTATTGTCATCGAGAATAAATTCGTGAAACTCTAAAAGATTTATTTTTAAAATAACGGATGAAAAAAAAATTCAAATGGTATAAGAATGAAATTTTTATTTTGAATGTATCAAACATTTTTACCCCAAAATAATTAAAATTTTATTTTCCATGTACAATTGCGATCATTTATTTGTAGGACTTTAGTGAATGATTCCTTTTAACAAATGTGATGAAAAATTCGGTGTTATGCCTCTCATTTGATCACTCTAGCGATTGGTGTCCTGAATGCTAGTTGTCTTAAAGGTCTTACTCTGCGAGATGTGAACCTCGATTACGAAATAAGTAAAGTGTAAAAAATACAACGATGTTGATACCAACTTCTTCTAGCATCCATCTTGATGCAGTTACTGTTGAAAGTGGAGAAAAATCCAACTCACGACTGTAACAGGTATATGATGAGTTTGAAGTTTCACTTGAAGTCAGCTATTTATCAAAGTACACATTATAAAGCTTATCTTAGTATTGCACATATTATGATATATTTTGGAATAGCAGATACGAAATAAAAAATAAGTCTTTGATTTTGAATTTTTGTATAATTTGGTGGAATCAAGATCTAATCACACGTGCCTTGACATAAACTTCATTGTCAAGGAAATACATTATCTTAAATTATCGGCTATATTAAATTGTTGATATTTAAAATTAGTGATACAATTCCATTCTACAATAAAGAAGATAAGAATTATAAAATTCAATTGAAATTTATTTTTCGTACCATAATTGACATTTTAATATATCCTTTATTTTCTTAAGCCGTAGGTACGAGGGATATGCATATATCATCATCTTTAGAAGATTTTCTAACTTGTGACTCATTTCATACATTAAAATTGAATTAGTACACATTATTTCACTTGAAAATCTACACGATCTTTAAAATCAAATTTTAATCATTAAATCATTAATAGCAACTAAAACAGAATAAAAGTATGTCCTCAAACTCGAAATGAATAAAATTCTATACTGTTTTAAACCAAAGTAAAGCTATTTACAATATTATATCTAAATAAAATAATACAAAACCATTTCATATAATCTCTAACATTTACCTTTATACTCTTATATAAAGAAAAAACTATACTTGGAATCACATGCTACATAAAAGGAAAAAGGAAGAAAGGATTCTGTATTGAGCAGAAACTTAAGATCGTAGAAATCGTATCAAGAGTGACAGTATTTTGAACAACTCTTTCTCTTTTCTGAAGATGATATGTAGTGGGTATGCGAAACGATATGCTACACAGAAAAAAAAAAAAAAAAAGATGAAACCTCAGATAGGAGCATACATCTTTTGAGAAAACGGACTGGTTATTTCTTTTGAAACAGGATATTTGAGTATCCATAAAAACATGCACAATATTATTCCCCATTTTATTCAAAGCAAACTTCTCATATATGTTATCTGAAAAAAAATATTTATAAGAATTTCTCTCTAAAAACCAACAATTTTAAGAATAAAAACATATTATACTTGAGGATGCTATTGTGAAAATAAAACCAGGGTATATTTTGAAACACAATTTTAAAAAAATCGTGTATCCTTTGTAGATAATTATCTTTCGAAACGAAATAGAAAAAAAAAATTATTCATTTAAATAGTGAAATTTTATGGTAATATTTATTAAGAAGCTAATGCTCAGTATTTAATTTTAAATTCAGTAATATTGTTGAGGAAATGATATTTAATTTACATAATGTTTTTGATTGGACTTGAGATATGTTTTCCACTTTCATTACTTAAATGAGAATAGATATTTTAAATTAAAAACTGCTAACTAGAAATTCGAGTTGCAAAGATGCCTTCGAAAGGAAAATGAGTTTATTTTATACAAAATTTAAATAATTCTCATTTTTTCGAATTAAAACAATAGAGGAAGTATTTTGTAACTGAGATATTTGTATACTTATGTTTCTGCTTATGTAAAGAAAAAAATCACATTTATAAACATAAATAATTGTGTTTCGAGTAATTAGATATAATTACTTACCTTTAGGTACATCTTGTTTAAACTCTACTATATTTATAACTTAAAATATTGAAAGAGTACTAATACACATGAAAGTTTACATACTTAACATAATTGTAATTTCAAAAATTATAATTCATAAAATTTAAAAAAATGTTAAACTTTACTATTTAAATTTTCCCATTTTTATACACATGTTATGGAATATTTAAAAGTTTATGGGTATTTTTAAGAAACAAATTGCGTTCACTGGATAGAAAATAGCTTCACTTCATTATGTGCGAAAGATCAGCGCAATAAAGCAGATTTTGAGGAACTTGTTCCAGAATAATAATAAAAAATACATTTTTAAAATAACATAAATACATATATTTTTACGGATACAGTTCTAAAATTTAATTTTCAGGCGTTCTATTCAACAAATTCTCATAAATCATACATCTACAGAACCGGTGAAGCACCCTCTATTTTTAAAAGCAAAATCAAAAAAGAAAAGAAAATTTGGAGCAATTTAGTATTTTAGTTAGTTAGTTAGAATGTGGAAAAACACAGAAACATAAAACTTACTTTAAACTAATTAGACTATTTTATATACATGAATTTATTTCCATTTGTAACGTTAAGAAAACGGATTATAATTCGAATGAATAACTGATTTCTAATTCTTCATAAAATAGAATTCTATTTGCATTCTTTAACTTTCTTAATATTTGTTTTACTTTAATGATATTTGAAATGAAATATTTTTTTTGAAAAAATTATAATTCGTATTTGTCTGTAAAAAGATTAAAATAGAAGACTTGTTCTTATAGTATTTTGAAATAGTTACATGCGTAAGAATTTCAACTTTGTTGATCAAAAATGAAGCATACACATAGTTTAGTAAGAAGGAAATAAGTTAGGAAATTTATTTAATCAAAGCTGTTAAATTGGAAGTAAAAAAATACGATATTCTAATTAATACAGGAGAATCAATACAAATATTATCCAGTACGGTATTCATTAATTTTTCAAACTCGCTAGCTTTTGCCTCTTTATTTTAGTAAATTGATTAGAAGAGTAATTTATTTCCCTGGATGTGCAGATGTCTCATAGTACTATAAAATTAATAAAGATATTAAAATAATTTCGTAAGAGTAAAAAGCTAATGTCTTGCGAATTTATTATTTTTTTGTTAACTCTACAAAACTTGTTAAAACTGCACAGTTAAAAATTAATCAGATTTTATCTGAAGATAAAAGCATTTCCTATAATAAAGTCTTTTGAAAAATACATCTTTTATATTCAGTTTTTTAAGTATTTATTATGTAAGAGTATTATTTGTGAATTGTTCAATTTTTTTTTTTTATCATGGTATTAAATTTTAAAGCAAATAAAAACATATAGTAATGTAAATATGCACACAATTATCACGTGAAGCTTAAAGAAAAGTAAACCTGTCTTTAATAATTTTAACTAATTTTTTGGAGAAAAACGATAGAACTATGTTTAGAAAAATTTATTTGAATTTATATTGGTATTATAACTTCGTTTAGATTTTTTCAGTAATTTCAAAATTCATTTTTAAATCTGAAAATGTCTCACGTTTTAATTGTATATACTCATAGTTTAAGTAACTAAAAAGGAAGTTATAGTTGCAATACAAAAATATTTGTGCTAAATATCGCAGTCATTAAAAAATTATAACGCACATCTGATAAAAAAAGAAATATAATGTATAAGAAATTATACCATACCTAATTATTCAATTCAAACGTAATTTTGGAGTTGTGAATCCTTCGCTTATAAAGATAAAGTATAGTAATAATAACATAGGCCATACATATAGTTTAAGAATAATAATCAACAAAGCAAGGCCTTTTATTGGATAAAAAACAAAACAGTAAACAATTTAATTTTAAAACAAGTTTGAAGTTTAAACTTTTAATAGTAGTTGAACAAAATGATGAGATTTGAAAGATATATATATATATTTTAAAGCAACATTATTCCTACATTAAAGAAAGGTAGGAAGTTTTGGAAACATATTTTTCTAAACATGTTATATTGCATTCGATGAATAAGGAAAGCAAACAACGATATTTAAAGAGTCCATTCAAATTTTGCTTCCATTTTATTAACCACACTTCGAACATCATAAGCTTTTAAGATCATCAACGAAACCAAAACACTGATTCGTTTTCTGTTTCATGAGACATAAAAAAAATTCCTATCGCTTAAAAATGTCTTTTCTAAAGGTTGGAATTGAATAAAATATAACGTCTCTATTTTTGTCCCGGAGTGAAATACAGAGGGCGTCATAACGTATCTTCTGCTTTCTACTGGTGCGTTTAAATCACTCGAAAACGCCCAACCGTTAAGCGACGACGCATAAAAGTAAACTAACCCAACAAACAGAGAAAGAGAGAGATACATTGAACATTACTTTTCCACATTTATGAGAAATGGTTCGAGCCACACAATTCCGCATTCGTCATGAACTTAGTACTATTGGGAAGGGGAGGCATTAAAAGACATTCATATATATTTTTCACCATTTGTTATTGTGACTTTCTCGCCTTTCGTTACTGTGACTTTCCAAATCTTGAATCCAATTAATCTTCCGTAGTAAGGAGATCACGCGAACATGCTTTATTCAAAAGGAGAGTTTGTGTCAAAGGGTGGGTTGGATAGGGGGTCGACTGAAAAGTCTAATGCCCACATCTTACTAATGACACTCTCGGTTGGTGACCCGTTATTGAAACTGGGAGGGATGGGAGGATCCAGTTAAAGTGTCAAGAGGGTGTCCATTCTGGCAATTCGTTTAATTAATTATACGCGTTGAAGGCTAAATTAAAACGGTATTTTAATCAATGAAAAGGGTATAATTAAGGAAATTTGGAAATGACCCAGAATTTGGATAATTCTCCCAACAGAGAGAGGGTACTGATTTTGAATTGTAAAATATTTCGTAATGAGTATAAATGGGAATTATAGCAATGATTTTGGTTATCTCGATATAGCATCGTAAGAAAAATGTAAATCACTTAATTTGTACTGATGAAGAACGTTATTCTTGGAAAATAATATATTGAGATTTTCCCACAAACATTTCAAAATCTAGGGATATTTGCATTGGAAAGCATATATACTTACCTTGCATTTTGCCTATTTTAAGGTATGTGCCTACCAGAAATAGCAGTTTTTGTTGAAATTTTTCGAAAGTTTCATTACTTTTTATTAAATCCCACTTTTTTACGATTTCAAAAATTGTTTGCATTTGTATCTAGGGTAGTTAGTTAATGTATTACTGTCAGTATATAATTGTTTAAGAAACATTAAAATCTTTATTTGCCTTTTCTGGAAAACTGCGATTTTAATTTCTTTCATTACGAAAAATCTCACTTCTCAAAAAGTATTTAATTTATTCAGATGAAATTTCACCACAATGTTCTGTGTACATCTTTAGATATCTTCTGAACGCCAAACATTGCTTTTAACTATACAACTATTTATTTTGGAGCTTTTTTTAAAAAGTATTTTTTTTTTTTTTGTAAAATAATGTTGTGTTTATAAGTTTTGATATAGCTCAGTAAGTTTAAGAGATAACTGCATTTTCGGTTTCACAACGCAGATATATGTATATTAAATATGTCATTGAAACAAAAAGTTAAACATATTAGTTCGAATTTGTTGCATCAACTTTTGTGTAAATGTCAATTTTTACTAAATTTTAAACGCATATTGACTAAATTTTGAAAAATAAAAAAAATCACTAAAATGATCTTTGAATTTAAATTTTATAGACCATTGCAACTAAAAACATCAGTGTTTCACAAATATTTTTTTTTTTTTTTGAAGAAAAGTATTCCGAAGGTAGGCTCATACATTGAGTCAAATATTTAAGAATATCTAATTGAATAAGTAAGTTTAGGCTTGTATATACAAATAGTTTACTATATAATTATTCACTATAAGTTTTAAATTTTAGATTTTTTTCACAATATTAGATGTATTTAAGATACATAATCAAATTACAGGAAAGGTCCCGTTCTTAAATATTTCTAAAAACTTATATATTTAAAAATGAATCTGAAGCAAATCAAAAGTTTTTTTTTTTAATTTTACTGGTAGAAATTTATTAAATATAAGATGAACTTTTAATGTCTCTTGGAACAGCGCAGGATTATGATTGTTTGAATTTTAAGTACATAGAGATTTTAACAATATATAAATAGGTATTTATCCTTTATTAGAGCAATTAATATTTCTAAAAGGAGATTTTATTGAAAGGAGTAATTTCCTTTTTCATTTTTTCCAAAAAAACAAGTTACGAACTAATTGCAAAATTGTTATGCGAAATGATATTACAGAATAGTTTAAATAAAGTGAACCGTCTACTCATATATATATATATATATATATATATATATATATATATATATATATATCAAATCAAACCCAATTGTCTAAGTAATATTTTTTTTTCATTGTGAAGATGTTTTACAACTTTTTCTCCCCTTGGCAATTTAAATGTTAAAAACGTTTTGATCGAAAACGAGACATATATCCAGACTTGGAAAATTATCTAACAGGCTACGTTTACTTGATAGACTTAATAATTGTTAATGAGATGAATATATTTCTAAAATTTAACTATCATTATCACTGATTACAATTAAATTGTACTTTCTGAAGTAATTATAACTTCAATTCTAAATTATGAGAGCCATATTTACGGAAACTTCCAATGGATAGAATTAACTTATTCCAACCGAAATTACAGCTTATACAGAAGGTATAGTTTTCCTCTGATATGAAATGCAAATCTTTGTAATCATATAAGTAAGAATAGTTCAGCACGTTCTATATATATATATATACATACATACATACATATACATATATACATACAAACATACGTTCTATGTTAGTATATATTTTTTCTTTTCTTTCAATATAATGTAATGAAAATAAAATACTTTACATGAATATATAAGATTGTTTCTGATTCAGTTTAATGTATATAATATTACGTATATTGTAATTATATGCAATACTTTAAAAATTTTATTAGATTTATTGTACGCATTTCAAATTTCCTCAAATATCTTAATAAAATTAAATATGATGTTTTTATTTATACCTTTAATTTTAAAATGTCTATATATATATATATATATATATATTTTATCATTGGTTACCTGGAATTTTACAAAGAAGTATTGATTACTGATCTCTTAATTACGAATCATGTAATATGAATATTATATTATACTTTGTATTCTTGAAATTTCATTGCATTTAACTCGAGAATTTGAACTCTAGTTAAAATTTAGATTCACCAGTTTCTGTAAGTGTAAGTGATGAATATTTTGAGGCATAACGATTTAATTATTTGATCCACTGGCCATCAAAGAGCGGATGATCAAATGACTATGTAGGTCTCTGCAGTGAGAGAGTTAATAATAAATAAAGAAAATGCTAAAATTTGTTATTTAATTGTAACATTATTTACGCATCCATATTCTTTGTTGAAGTTAAATTGTCTCAAGCAAATGATAAATGACTCCTCAAAATATATTTAAAAATATAATCGATTTTCTGATACATTTGTGTCTTTGAACTGCATAAACATAAACTAGATACAATTTAAAATTAGGGTTACTTAACTTGAGTCACGAGCTACAAGGACTGTGATGTCTTACTCGATTAATAGTTTTGAGTTCCAAGTACTATAGTATAGAACTAAGGATCCGTCTGGAAGTTAAATGTAACTGTAATTCATGAGGCGTTGTTTAAAAACTTGAAAGATGAAGTATTAGTTAAGATATCGTCTTCTTCTCACCACAGAATTTGTGTTTTATGTCACCTATTCAAAATCACATGCTAATATATCTTGAGTAGCTCAATAGCAAAACTGATTCGTATAATTCATTGAATACATGCTTTTAAATTATGTTTTCAGTAAAAGTGATACTGAAAATTTTGAACATTGTTTGAATTGGAAAACATATTTGAACACTGATTCCAACATCAACAGAATGAAATTTTTTGTGCGTATTGTTTTACATTTTTTTTTCAGTATCCAATTACGTCAGAACAGTTACACGTAGACCAGAAACACTCTTTCAAAATATTCTTTATTTTTAAAATAATACGATTATAAAATATATATGCCAATACAAAATTACTTTCAAACAAGACTTTAATACTCCTATATTAAATTTTAAAAATTAGATAGTTGTGCATTAATTTTTTTTTTTTTCGAAAATTCATTTCCCAAGATATGTTTCAGATGGAGACTCGACTTATTTATACTTAATTATTTGCATCGTTAGCATATATATTTGTGTAATTTTCTTATCATTATCCTCTCAGTGTACTTTATACACTCAGTTTCCCTCAACTGCCATTATAATTTTCTTTAACAATTTTGTTATAGTCATTAACAACAAAATAATTATATAAATATAAGGTTGATCGAGAATTTACCTACCATCAAAAACGCAGGCTCGTTAAACACTGTTTTGCCAGTTTGTGTATTTTTCCCAATGGTTTTTTTTGCATTTTCATATGATAGAAGTAGTCTAAATTCCTGTTTAAAAAGTTTTGAAAAATATATGTATTTCTTATATATCTAGAGGGGCGTGAAATAGAGCTATAGAGTTAACGACTGTAAACAGTGATGCAATGCGAGTTCTGCAGCAAAATCAGAGCATCCAAATCAGCAAACAAACCATGTGTGAGCGCATAGCTGGCGATATTTTCTCTTACGTTACAGTATAATCTAATTTCATACATTCAATAGTTATGATTTAAACATTATAAAAGCCCCTTGCTCTAGATGGTCAGTTTATTCTGATGATGGTGATTTGTTCGAAATAATCGAAGATCATTACATAACAACACCGGAACTTGTAGAACAATTTACAGTGTTGCAAAACAACAAATATTTTGACAATGAAGCATCTCAATTCAACAATCTTCGGGTCCCATATAAATTGACAAAGGCTGAAAAACGTAATGGATTGGTCGAATTTGGCTATTTCAAAAGGGTACAGCAAGAAATCTGTTTGGAAAAGCTTTAATGTAAAAATCTTAAGCTTTTGATCAATGATTATTTACCTAATCATATTTAAGTTTTATAAAATGAAATATACTTGAATTATTCCTTAATAATTAAATTCTCCATCACTATTAGGATGTTTCTGAAATTATTTAAGTTCTTCATTCATGAAAGAAAAATTCTGAATTGGTACACTATTTTTTTATTCTTCTATATGAAAAATAAATTAATGGAAAATCAGAACTACATTTTTTTCAGCTGAAATACGAACTTAAAAATATGACAGTCATCTGCATTTTGTCCTAACTCAAAAATTGAGTTATAGAACATCATATCAGACCTTAGATTCGAAATTTTAGAATCTAAGTTTTACATAAATACAAAATAGTTTTTAAAATTTTTGATTGAAAACAGTAACTTATCAATTTAATTAATGCCAGTTTTTCTTCCATTTGCGTTGTAAACGCTATAAGAATACAATACCATTAAATTTTTAATTTAATTTAGAATAAATTATGTGGTTTTTAATCATTTTTATCGTTTATAGTAATCGTATTGATTCATTTCAATTTATACATGTCCTGAAAATTGTATTATTTGATGGCTCATTAATTATTCTAGTATTTAATTCTACACACATATAAACATTTGGATCAATTCATGAAACTACAGTTATAAATCTCTCTTATACATTCTTTATATATTTTTAAAATTAACCCTTGGTTTTTCTTAATACTGCTTTGATAGTTCCTTAAGAACAAAGTACATACAGTAAAACTTTTTCAGTTGTATAAATGCCAAGATTAGTAATATAATTTGGCTTCCGTAAGCATACATTTCAAGATTTTACCTGGTACTCATATTCCTTCAAGCCAAACAATTTTTTCCTGTTTAAAAAGTGTATTATATATTTAATACCCTATACTTTAATATACAAAGTGAAAAATAAATTCCTTTTGCATCAACGAGGTAAGGCAAAATGTTAATTTTAAGATGAAAACTACTTCCAACTTAAACTAAAATAGAAGTACCTTTCTCCATATGATATTTTACAAACTTGGATTTCGTGTCCCTTAATTTTAAGAAAACTGAAATATTAAAATGGTTTAAATCTCGCATTTCTTTTTGTTTTGCTCTTAAAAATTAGAAAGCACTTCTCTGATACTACAGTGTATTATTTATGGGATTTTGATAAGAAATAACGTTAGAAAATTGTACTTTAAAATTGCAAATTAACGTGTCACGTCATAGAAAAAAAAATCTTTATTTTAGTTTTTCTCAAAATTTGTGTGTGTGTGGAGGAGAGTGATTTTTTTTTTAGGATTCTGGTTCACTTTTTTTCAAATTCTACTTTATCCATAGTCTTGATATGTATCACATTATGAAACTAGGTTATTTCCTTTACAATGAACAACATTTTTTTTCTTATTAAACTAACAAATTTTAAATGTAGTACAGTATTCGCTCAACAATTAAGGAAATTTTTAATTATAAAATTAAAAAAACACTACCTTTCACTAAGTTAAACATTTTGAAAGTATAATTACGTTCATTATATAGAATTCCATATGTATAAGTATTCTGTGAGTTTTCAAAAATTATAAAAGTGAGTAGATATTATGTAAGATATACTTAAAAATAAGAACAAGACTAAAGAAAATGCAAATACAGCACCTACTTATTAATTTCTCCTATTTAATATCTATTCGTCTAAATGTGATGTTCTTTGAATAAGCCGATCCATGTGCATAAAAATATCCCAATGTAAAATATATGACTCATATTGCTTTCAGTAGGTCAGGATAGCCTAGTGGTCACGGTCGCGGACTCGCATATTGAAGGCTGTTTTCGTCGAGATCGGGTTGAAGCCCTGATGCCACTGAAGACATGCCATGTAGCAGGGATGATTCCCCTTAAATCTGGTTGAGGTCTCAAGTCTTCCTGTGGGGGTGAGGCGGGGTGAAAATTTGGAAAGGGAGGTGCCAACTCAGGTATCGTCATTGTCAATTGACCGAAGTTGAAAATTAGAAGTTCGTCGCCAATAGACCTAGAGTTGTTTCTCAGTGATAAGTTAATAAACAGTCATAATCACATTGCTTTTAATTTTAAGAAAAGAAAATTATTTTAATATGGTATAAACTAATCTGATTTTTCTTTGTTCAAGATGTCTCGGTTACTATATACTTAGATATTCTTCAACAATGTATTTCTATTTATAAACTATTCATCATAATAATGTGGATTTAATATAAATCTCCCACTCAAGCCAAAACAATGTATTTCAAAGCTTTACAATGGTCATTTTGATCTGCAGAAACTTGTAATTTCGGCAGACCGAAAATGAGCACGGCACCTTCTGATGTAGATTTCGTAGTCTCAGCTCAATGGGACTTCAACCGTGGAGAACCACAACGATTCAATTAAAAGTTCCCTATCGAATGAGTTGACTTGGAATGGTATTTAATTGAAGGCTTGAATGGTTCTTCAATATAACTCCTTTGCGGATTTTTGCTGAATAGACATTTTGAAGCCGAGGGAATTTCTCATATCACTCACTCATTTTGAGGAATATATTCCAAAAGGTTTTAATACTCGTATATTGAATACTTAGGAATTTAATGAAAAATCAGACGTTAAGTGCAGTTGAGTTTAAGAGCTCAGATCGCGTTTCAAAAGGACTTTTCAAAGATCTTAAAGGATGTTTAATGAACTTTATTCGTAAATTGGATTACGGAAGATGGAATTGTGGGAGTGTTTGAAGTAAAAGTGCTTTTGTAGTTTTGTCTCGGAAAGAATGGAGAATGGAATTTTCGCGTAGTCAGAATATGAATGGTAAAATGATTCGTAAAAGCAATTTTAATATCGTATAAGGCGGAGAAATATTTCGATAAAATTAATGAACATTATTATTAATTAATACAAGGAGATTTGGAATTTTGGAAATATTTCTTTAGAATTATGCGTTATCTTTTTGAGCAAAAAGCGATATTTATAAGTTAACTGTTCTGTGGAAGTATTTCAAAACTATACTATTTCTTCCATAAGAAGTGAATTCCTGAATTACAAAATACTTATAATCGCACAAATATTATTGAACATAATTATTTTTCTAAAACTTTTTTTTATATTTAAAATGTTTTATACTTTAAACTCTTATGAAAAAAAAATTAATGTGTTAATTATATAAGTGTGGCTTGTATGTATGTGACGTTTTATAGTATAATAATTGTGAATAATTAATATTGAAACATGTAGTATAAAAATATAAGAAATCAATTTAGAACTGTATTTAATACAATAATTTTAATATTTTTAACTTTTTAAAAATTTTGACAGAGATCTTATGAAATCATCATTTGAACATCATATACTAATAGTTTTGAGTTTGTTTTCACCACTTTTAAGCAAAATTACAAAGCATATACATAAATATTAAAATAAGAAAACTTTATATGAAAAAAAATCAATCTTATTAAAAAAGTAAAACAATGCCTTATAAGAATTCAAAACATTAGAAGAATGAGTTTTTCTCTTTCAAGAAAGCTTAGAAAAGAGAATTATCATTCAAAACTATAAAAATGATGAAATCAAATGTTCCGAGCCAAAATTATGCAAACAGAATTAAAAATAAAACATTTTTCATTTTTAAATTGTATAAAAGATTTGTTACACAAAAACAGCAAATGTTTTTCAAAGCATTTGAAATGTTTACTTGAAGTTGAATAAGAGAGTGATTTGCATTTCGATTTCTTGCATATTTAACTTCATTCTGTTTCTCTGCTGTGATCTTTATTTTATTCATCGATTATTTTGAGGAGTAACATCCTTCTCACCATTTTCAAATAAAAGAGAAAATATTAACTTTGAAGCAAAGTTGAGTTTAAAGAAGCATGCTTAGTCAAAATGCTTTAAAAAGAATCGACCTTATTTGTATTTAATAAAAACAGGCTTTCGCTATAAATTTCACTTATTTCTCTTTATGGAACTTTTCAAAATTTTTTTAAAAGTGTTCACATATTGAATGCTCAATGGAGTTTCAAAATTTTAGTAAAATAAATTACATCATGTTTTGTTCAAAATAACAATAAGATTTTTATTTTCTTGTTTCAAGAGATTTAGTAACATATAAGTTATATCTGGTTTAATTTTTACCAATCAGTTTGGTAATATAAAGTGGAATTCCAATATTTTCAAGTACCTTAATTGATTAGTGATTAAAAATGTAATTACATATAAAATTCTATATATCAGTGCAAAATAATTTACAAAATTCTTTGCAATAATATTTTAAGGGATACATAAGTTTACTTTAGAAAAACAGCAAATTTTCGTAACTTTACATAATACAGGCAAAACAGTTAAATTATCATACTATGTGCTTCGAAGTTATTTGATCTTGATTTTGGCTACAAATTTTTTCTGAAACTGAGTATTAAAAATCAATAAGCTTTAATTTATATTACTTTTCGAAGCTATTTTTCAATATTTTACAACAACTTTTATCAGAAATGCACATGGACCGGATATAATTTTTAGACATTTAAAGACGCACACACACGATTTTTTTTAATAACCTAGAATGCATTGATTATTTTTAAAAAAAATAGATAATCAAACGTACGAGTATAACGTGATATATTACTACTTTTAATTATTTAAAGGAAATAAAGATTAGAAAATGCAACAGTATTCTTGCATCTCTATCTGAATATGAAACAGGATACCTTTTGTATTACAATATTGGAGGAAGCATTGCTCTCAAATTACTATATATTTATATATGAAACAACTAATTTTCGAATTAAAGCTTTCAAAGACGACACATTGAAGTCAAATCTGCTTGTTTTCAATGAAATGAAGTAAATATAAGCAAAGGAAGAATTTTTTGTAAAAGAAATCTTAAGGTTAAAAGGAACAATAAATAGCATTCGAAGTTAATTCATAAACACATTTTCGATATTAGGTATAATTATTCAAACTTCTTTTCAATAAAAGTAGAAATATATATCCCATAAAACTTAATAGATTCTTCCCAAAAATTGTTTTAAGGAACTCCTTTTGATAGACTTCCGTATAACTATATTATTAAAAAGTTTATGTTGTTACGAATGCAACATAGAAAGTGCATAAAAATATCTTAATTACATAATTTAATATATACTTTCGAAATTGACTGCACAATGTTTTTACTCAATATCTTAAAGTTGTCAAATAAACATTCAGGAAACCACAAGAAATTGAACAGGGAGAGCATTTTTTTTTTCAAATATGTTCGAACCAATATAAGAGTACATTTGAATTGCATGAAATTTGAAATGTTTGCACTTTGTAATACTCAAATGTTGTACCGTAGTCCAAACAGAATTGCTAAGCAGCTTTTATATACTGTTAATTTACATCTAAAATTACCAAAATGACAAACCGTTTTGTTTTTAAATGTCAATTCCACCTGAACCTGAATGTCTACATTGATGCGAAAAGTTATTTGACTTTCTCGAAATCGTCTAGACGATTCTGATTCTCGGAAATGAGCAAAAGAAACTAAATTCAGTTCCTGAGACAGATAAGTACACAATTTTCTTGACTCCCCTTGTCTCAGGAGCTATCCAACTCGAAGCAGTTTCTTTTGCAATAGATAGCAATTTCGTATTGGAACATACATAGAATTTTTAAACGACTCCATTTCAATATTTTGTTGTTCATTGTTCTTGATGTTTAGACAGAGGATGTCATTCAGTAGAATAACCTCGTTATCAGAAATACTTTTATTTTGAGAGTATTTGAGTGCCATTAAAGGATAAACCAAACTTTAACATCGTATTTTGGAGTGCTTTCCAGATATTTTTGCAAAGCATTATAACAGCTAAATATTTAAGTTTTTTTTTATACAACCACAGAAATATGTATTGTTGAAAGCAGAAGCTATTTCTACGTAAAAAAATTAATGTCATTATATGTAAGACATTATTTAATTCCCATATAAATTTCTCGTGACATAAGAACATACACATTATCAACACAAAATGCTAATTAGTGTATATTAGAAGAAATTACATTATTTTTAGAGTACAATTTATATGTGACCACTTTTGTAATATTCAAAAATGAAAACATTTTATTTCTGATGTAAACGAAACTTGTCGAAATTCGTTTAAAAACATAACTCTATTATTTAATTGTTTTCAATATCTTATTAGAAATATCAAAATATTTTGACGGAAGATTTAATTGCTTAAATTTTTGTAAACAAACGAATTTTTCTAATTTACAAGATGTCAGTAGATAATATATTTATCTCTCATAATCTTACGAATTAAATAATAACAGCAACAAAACACAATTGTATCTTACTGATTCAATAATTGTTTATTTAGAATTGGTAAAGGTGTTGCAAAATGGTATATGAAATTAGTTTATGTTATAAAATAATGAATCTTAAGATATTTATAATTTCTTACAATATAATTAATAAAACATCCATTGAAAATTGTATAATGAAATATTTCTTATTTCATGTACAAGAAAATGATTTAATAAAGCACTGTATAAATTACATTTATTAATTCTTTAATTTTAGAGTAAAAGAAAGAGTTCTTGCAAATTCCATGGAAATGTTATACTTTTTCAAAGCATTCCAGTTCTTTTTTAATTATTTATGCATAATATTTTTATATTTGTAACAAAATAATTTCAGAGCTATAAAAATGAATTTAAATTCTTCTTAATATCATAAGCTCAGTATTTCTAATTTGTTTTATTACAAATTTCTTTTGAAATATCTTAATTAGTAAGATTGAAAAAATGAAAAATACCAATCAAATTAATCATTTTTAATTTCTGAAATATTATGGCTTTATTGCTGCCTTTTCTAATTTTATTGTGGATTTTTGCATTGTATATTAATCAATATGCTTCAAGAGAATTCTCCTGAATATTAATAAATTTACCAAAAAATATCTACCTATTGCATTTTGTATTTTTAACCAATAGATTATCCTATCATAAAAATAATAATTATATTAGTCCTAAATTTTTTTCATATTTAATCAGATGTAAAGCGTATTTTTTCATTTTTCTTACAATTATTTATTTGTCTTGATCTCGCATTTTTCTATAACCCACACACATCATTTACAACAAATTAGCATAGAATTAATAATTACCACTGACTTAATTTATTTTATTGTACAATCTACTTTAAGCATTAAATTACTTTTCCACAAATAAAATGTAAGAAAAATATGTACATTCATTAACAAAATATATTTATAATCATAATTTTATTATTAAATATTTTGAGTATCTTGGAATTTAAATTAAGAAGATTTCTAATTATTCTTAAGAAAGGGATTATTTCATGAAAATTATAAAAATAAATGTATGCTTTCATTGACTAAGAAAATATTAAGCCTTCGCTCAAACGTATATAATGAACGCATTCATTTTTAATCGATATTCATTTGGCATGTGGTTTTAAAATAATTCTATGTATGGCAAAATAACCATTAATTAAAAGTTGGCAATTACTGAAATTTATATCAACTCTTGTGAAATTTTACGAAAATATTTTTCTTCCCTAAAAGCAAATTATCGTATTTCGTTAATTCGCTAAAAAGTTTACTGCCATTTTTCAAAATAAAAGTGAATGCAAAATAAGTTGTATAATGTAAATTACAAAATTCTTTGTGTGCATCGAATTAAACACAATTGTTTAATATATTAATAAATAATAATTAAAATTAATAAACTTCTGTGATATAAATTTATTTTTACACCAAAATTTCATGAGTACAAGTCTTATGCAATTAATTTGTTAATTTACCTCTTTGGTGAATATACTTAAATAAAACTTAAAGTATATTTATGTTTTTAAGCTGAGATGACAGAATAATAAAAATGTGAGAACAGTTTAAATCATATATTTATAACATAATTAAGCATTTCTATGGATTTAAATTGAAATAAGCTCCCTAAAAGGTTATATATGAGCCTAAATTGTTTATTTTGTTAAAAAAAAGTTGCATGAAAAAATATTCAACAAATTTAAGCATTTTTTTTTTAAGGAAATGAAACTTAATAGCAGAATATTTCATCTCTCCACCTCATCTCGACTTTGTAAAGAAAATGCAGCAAACACTTGCGATTACTTTTTATTTGAAATATATTACAATTAAGTTTTGATATTACTCCTAGAAGCTAATTTATTTCTACAAACGGGTTTCTTAACAACGAGTAAAACGACTTATTTTTCGTTTAAAAATGAGAAACATGTTTCCTAATATGTATTTCGAAACTTTTGTATTATTTTATTCCCTGTAAAAACTATTTCGAAACTCGATTTTTATTTAGATCAATTTAATGGTTACAATTTTCCGAATTTGGAAATTTCGAAACTATATTGCTTACGCAAAACAGGAAACTAACTAGACTAAGAAACACTTTGAAGTGAACGCGTCTTCCTTTATACACCGTAATTGGTTAACTAAATATCCTCGAGTACATACATCAAAGGAAAAACAACTATATCTCTGTCAATTAGAGATTTCTCTAAGTATGTTCTAAGATGGGAATTAGTCGTAGGAATCGTGAATGCATTAGATTTATTTCTTACTTAAAATATCCAAGCATTAGAAATCAAACGCATTCTTAAGAATGTCTGATGTTAGAAATGTATTTGGAAAAACAAAGTTTAAAATATACAAATAAAAAAAATTCTAATATAACAGCGCTTTTTTATTTAAATAATTTTACTTGTAATAATAAAACAATACAAAATTTGTTGAATCAAAAAATTTTACAAATTTTGAAATACTGTATGAAATAATTTCAACAATCCTAACGATCTAGTAGAAACAAAAAAAAAAAAAAAAAAAATTGTACGAAAAAATGCATGCATAGCAGTGAAAAATAAAAAACTCCAACGTCTTCAGATTTTCAACAGCATATGAATGTATTTCATACCGACAGATTAAAGGAAAGTTGAGAAAAAAATAGGAATGCACGCATCCAATATGTTTCTGACTGATCAACTTTTTACAGAATTTAGAATTCAATAATTTGCTATGATGTAAAGTATTTGTATTTTCATTTCTCATGCAAGCATTTTTTAGGTATACTGAATTTTCTTATAAATATTTTCCCAACAGTATACATAATGCCCATACAATATTTTTTCATAAATATGCTGATTAAGTTAGAAAATCAAGCATACAAGGATTTAAGTACACGCTTTGACAAAAATCACATTCCATTAAGAATTAACCTTAATGTAAATATTTCTTTACTTGCCTGAAATATTCGCTTAGACAATAATTTTCATAATAGACTGAAAACAGCATCAGTATCTTACCTGTAAGAAAATAAATATATTATTAATAAAGAAAATTAAATTATACATGTCTAAGTAATTTTTTTTCTTACTAGGCAAAAACTCAATTTAATAGTACATAGAATTTACACAGTTTTGAAATGTGAAAGAATACATGCCATAATAAAATTTCTAATGTTTTCCTGCAAATATTTAATTAAAAAATTAAAATCATAATGTATTAACTATTAAACAGTTCTTCTGTATAATTAATTTATTTTATCTAATTCATGAATTGTACATATTTAATTTATAATAAGCAAATAGATAAAAAAAAATGCATTTTTAATGTTCCATTATACAAATGATAAAATAAAAAGGACATATTCTTTATCTTACAGAAATTTAATAATTGTAATGCTGAAAAATTGTCATTGAAATAGAAAACTTGTTTATATATAAAAATTTCTGCCATTTAATAACAGGCCACATTAAAAGTGACATTTTAAATTATATGATTAAAAATAAATTATATTAAGACATTTCTGTACCGCAAAGGCTGCTAATCCCTTTAAATAATAAAAAGATTGTGGAAAATATTACATGATAAAAAAAAAGGTAAATGCACTAGAAAAGATGTGCCAACAAAACATACGTTACAAAAAAATATAAACCTGAAATAACATGTTTCAATTTAATTCCATCACGTATTTTTAGATTCGAATATTGGTCTGCATTATGACTGCTCGGAATATTTAAAAGAAAAATAATAGACTGAAGAACATTCCTCAGCTAAATTATGGAATTTATATATTTTCAACATGATCTCTCATTTTTATATACTGTTTTATTGAAAAATTTTGTATTTTGAAATATTTTTAGTCCCAAAATTGATACGAAATGGGAAAGGAAATAAATGAAGTAAAACGCAATGATTTCGTAAAATAAGAGGAATGTACACATGTATAATTATTATTCAGTGAATTTTCTGCATTCTATAAATTATATAATAAAGTCTCAAAATAAAAACTTATACGTAATAGAAAGTAAAATGGAGTGAAAATAAGAATAAAAAGCTTCTCTCTCTCTTCCTCTGTATATATATATATATATATATATATATATATAAAGTTAAGCTAATAATTTTCATCTTTGCGGAAAATTATCTGAATAAATCGCGGAATTTCAATTCAAGAATGACACATTAATATTAATAAAATTTCAGAATATAAATATTTATGTAACTCATCATATTACATAAAGGTGACATTTTGAAATAAATTCTAACTGAGAAATATCTCTTCAAATACTCTAAAGAAGTACGAAGATTGTTTTATAAAAAAATAATTTTCGATTAATTGATTTAACAGTTGATAACTATCTCAAAATTCTTTCACTGATATATCAGAATGGATTGTTTCGTATTTTTTTGAATGATTATCAATTTAAAGTTGAAAGACAGCTATTTGAAATGGATTTCATATTAGTAAAAAGTCAAATGACGAGGAAAACAACCGTGTTGATACTGTACTCGCAAACTACCCTACCCTTTACAGCATTTGAAGCACTATGAAGACCATTTAAACTTAATGAACAACTGTTCTTTTTATTTTACATAATAACATTTGATGGAACCGGGACTCTAATCGACGAGTGCGTTCTAGTGGCCTCAGGACATTTAACTGGTTAAATGTTTACTCTTCACACTTTTCTTTTATGATGGCTGCCGCAGTCCAATAATGTATTGACTTGTATCCATGAGTGCATTCGAATGGCCTCGGCACAATTAAATAGAAAAACTCATGCTCTCTACACTTCTCTTATATGAGACGACCCTGGTATCCGAGAAGTGATTGTAACGAACTCATGACAGGCATTGTTTACATAGAGTTGTGGGGTAGAGTCCTGAAAAAATTTAAGAATCGTCAGGTAATGGGGATGATGCACGTTAGATCTGTCGATACTCCGAGTGCAACCATTGACATAGTATGAAAATTTGAAGAGTGCGCGCTAGCTTAAGTGTTATTCTCTCTCCCTATTCAAAATTATGAAGCCTTTTGTTAATAGCCTCATGTTTTTTAAGAGGGCATTATTAAACAATCATCGAATTAGAATTCAAAATTATCACAATTGTCAAATTGTCACCGTAACATATCAGATTAATCCATAGTCTTTAAATCACGAGGAAATTCTTTTAATAAATGAGGCCTTATAAATATTCGGAAATAATAGTTATACGTATTTTAATGCATTTGAAAGAGTAATTATCTTTCGTGGCAACATTTTGTTATGAAAACTCAGTATAAATTCTGTGATGTAAAGAAAGGAAAATTGTGCTATTGAAGAGAAAGATAATTTATTATTTTCAAACAATGGATATACAAGCAAGTGTCACTAATATAATTTTTGATTAAATATGTAACGTGATGGTTTACTCACGCCACAATGAGAAGTAACACGAGTATTTTTGGTGACAGACCTCGAAATTTTGATCTCCGTTCAAGTGATTAGGTCGACACTTGAGCGGGCATCTCCATTTTCAAACTTCACAACACACCAACAGAAGTATGGGTCCTCTTCTGATTAAATGTGAATTCCATTATGTTCCAAACGAGACGATTTCAGCTTCATCATAGATATCACCGAAAAATAGTCTTCAGTGCCATCCACAGCATTAGAACTTTCACCCTTATAGAAGGACTTATTTGAGATATTCGTTAGAGGTACGAGTACATATGAATTCCTACTTTAGCATGTGCTTCTATAGGCAATACTACCAGATATCAGAAAATAAGCTTGTTGGATTGATTGTTTTGATGAATTAATTATTAACGCGCTTAGATGCAACAAGAATGCTATTGGGGATGGTCTTATAATTTTGAACCTTGGTTAAGTGACGAAGACAGCACCTGAACCCTGTCGAAACTTCCACACCGAGCCATTGGAAAGACTCGGAACCTCGACAGATTTAAAATGCATTCACTCGGCTATACGGTGGCTCTTTAATAGCATTGGAGCTCAAATACTCGACACGACAAAACAATGCCGACTAGAGTCCGCGACCAAGACTTCTAGAGTACTGCGGTCATAATATGATCCATGAAACACAATATTTCTTTCTGTTCAATATTTATTTGAAATATGTGTTAGAGAATATAATATTTGAGATGTAATCACTATTTTAATATATTTCATTCTATATCGCTTATATACTATAATTGTAATACTTTATTGATGGTTTTTCGGGGATTCTTACAAAGATAAATGAAATATTAAGATTCCACAAATATTTTTTTTAAAAATTATTTCATTGTCTTTTGTGGAGTTCTGAGATTTCAAATATGAAAAACCTGAAGTCAAAGTAAAGAAAAGCGTTAAAAATTTTATTTAACAAGCAGTTCTTTGTTTTACCGAAAAATATAACTTCTAATATGTCAGAAACGATAGTGTGGATAATTATATGAATTTCTTCGCAAATACGGGATAAATCAGATGGCATTAATATAAGAATAAATGTACATATTTCTTCCCATATAAGCGTTTTGTCAGATGGGAGACGACTATTTATAAGATATACATTTGATGTGAATATGATGCAGAAATACCTAAACTGATGTTATTAAATGCCTTAGAAGCTTTCGATTGAAAAAAAAAATCAAGTAAAGCCAAGATCAATATTCATCGTAAATAAAATTCCACAATTAATGAAGCTTGATCAAAAGATTTTTATAAGCATTATTACGAGTATCTACTATGCATAAAAGTACGTAAATTTTTTTTATTACTTTAAGGACAAATTGATACATAGAAATATCCTTACGGTGGAATCAGAATTGAATCCACACAACAAAGAAATCAAAAACGATGCTTTGAATCCTAAGCACTACATTCGGATCGTTTTCGGAATTCGAATTATGAGTCAAATATGACAAAAAGTTGATTTACAATTCTAAATATAGATTTTCATTCCCTAAAAATGAACAAAATAGCTTCTAGAAAGAGAAAATACGGAAATAGAAAAAATTAAATTTTAAATAAAGATATTACTAATGTCAACAAAATCATTATATATATATATATATATATATATATATATATATGAAGAAGAAAAATCTGGAGTTATACAATTATGTTTTTTTATATCTATTACCCAAACATTTATCTACAAACAATTATAAATATTTTAATAACGCTTGTATAATTTTAACCACACTTATTTTTTTAAAATTTTGTTCGATTCAAAAGGTGTAAATTGTAGTTCATAGTATACACTACTAGTAACCATCTTCTTAAATTCGAGTTTCAATCTGATAGATCAAATAACATGTGATTTGACATTGGATTTTCTAAGTTTTTAAACTTTACCTAAAGAGATTTTAAGAATTTATCAAATTCGACTTCATCACTTCCCTTCCCTGGCTAGACCTTACTTTAGACCACGTCTTAAGGATGCAAATAATGGCATCAAAAAGCTCGATTGGTTCACCAAATTGGCAACCCACGTTAATAATGCACTCATTTTAGATATCGGTTATAATAGTAATACTATTTGCCACTTGGCGCCATTATCTTTTCCGTCATCAAGATATGAACTAAAGTAGGATTTTATCCTCCTTCCCCACTTCACTTTTTTTTTTTTTTTTTAAACTCTATGGTTTAATGTAGTAGAGCTAAGTTCATATGGCTAATCACTTATTCAGTTTTAGTCCAGATACCGATTCCAGCAATTTCAAATATAGCTATGTTTATTAAATTTAATCTTGATCCATTTTAAATTCAATATATGATTGAAGGCATATATTAAACATTATCAAAAAAAATAGATGTTAGATGTATACTTAAATATTCAATAATTTAAATTTTTTATATTTGATATTATTATTATTTGATTTTAATTTTAATCTTTTTCAATAATTGAAAGTATTTTTTTATTTCGTTAAAAAAAAAGAATTTTCATTTTTTTTGCTTATGAGTTATTTAAATTACAATAAATAATTTATATAAGTTCTTCAAATAATTTTTAGAGCAAATAAATGAAAAAATCTGTTTCGTTTTCAGCATTCATTGTTGTTTTCTCTTGTTTTTAATGCTATTGTTTTCAGCGTTCATTGTAATATATATTCCCAAGACTACCAATAAAATTTAGTAGCAATGAATATCTTCTTAAAACTCACCATACTAAAATTTCCATACAACAAATCTAAAAGTCATAGCAGGAAATAAAGCTGCTTAGTACGAATCCCTTGCATACATCGTTTTTTTTTCCTTTTGAAAAATATTATTAAGTACTGCCACTGAATGAAAAATGTATTATCTGCAGACTAATACGTCATGCAAAAATGCAGACTTGATGCGTTATTCCTTTTTCATAAAAAGTAAAAATTTCATTTTTTAAAGATTTTTTTATACAGGATCTTAAATTTAAAAACAAGTTCTGTCGCATTTATTTCCAGCAATATTACTTTTTTACCGCCTTAATGAGAAACTCCTATTTTTGCCAAACGAGCTCAGAGTTGCTTTTTCAGAATTTTGCTTGAGTACATGTAAGAAAGATGAACAATAATGAGGCCATATATAATAATGATATATCCAATTGCTACAAGTCAACAGATTGATTCCAACGGCAAATTTAGCTTTGAAATAAGACTATGTTATTTGAAAATAATTGTATTTGCTATTTAAAATGAGATCTAAATAAGGTAAATTTTGATTAGTGATTTTCTAAGTATTATTTTGCAAATGAAACATATTTTTTATATAAAATTCATTAGCAAATTTCTTTTCTGCATGAAATTTTATTAATAAACCTGCCATTCGAAAATCAGTATATTTTCGTCACTCATGCTGAGAAGTTTATTTTTATAAAAGTTTATGACATGTGTGCTACAGAACTATATTTAAAGAACCTACCGAAGTAAATGAAATTGTTAAATAATAGTTATGAATAATCTATTCGAAATTAATAATTTTACAATTTTTCTCGTAATTCTTATTTTCTTCTTATATTTATTGAAAGGATATAACTATATCTTTCAAAGAAAAATTTGTTTGCTAATTTTGTGTAATATGCTTTCCTCCCTGGCTTGTTATATAATATTTAGAACCTTAAGTATGACATCATTAATAAGCTTGCGCTTATTACTTTTTACTTTTTATTTTTGTTAGCATTATTTTGTTGTTTGACCCAAGAAAAAATGGTACTTTTTAAATGATAAAAATAGGAAATAAAGTATTTAAAGTGAATTCCACACACACACACACATGTATATATATATATATATATATATATATATATATATATATATATATATTAAGAAATAATTTTTTTAACTTATAACTTAACTCAATACATGATCGATAAGAAAATTCAGATGACGATAAATGATCATGTATTATATTAAGAAGGACTATTTCATTTTGGAAAACAAAAGATAGAATTTTAATCTAAATGAAGAGTTCGAACAGAAAACATTTTTAATAAAAATATTCTTGTTTAAACTTTCACTAACACAACTTAAAAGTTTCTTTAAAGATATATAAATAGTTTCCACAACTAATATAATTAACATGCTGTGAAATAAACACTTTGAAAAAGAATTTACAACCAAATCAATTAGAAACGTGTGTCCCGAGTGTAAACACATAAAATAACTCACTTCATTGAAGCATTTAATATGGAAGCCTTGCTTTTCTAACACTAATGCAAATGTAAATAAAGGAACGAAAAAATAATGAATTAGACTTTACGGATGTTAATTTTCCCCGAAGGATACTCAAAAAGAAAATGAATAGTTATTTTACTTTCAGTATTTATAAATACAAATATGCTTGATACTATGCATATATATAGATGTATTTAATGAGAAAAATAAGCACTGCTAACTATTTTGGTTCGAATACATTTAAGTTCAAAAATTCTCTGGAGTAATTAAGAACGGAAGACAAATAACGAAATGTGTTCTAACAATGAAATAAAACAACATATAACATGTTTGCAAAACAGACAAAATGGAATGTATGTTAGTTATGCAAATATGCCAAAATTATTCACATAAGTTTATCATGTGTGAAAAGTATTCAGGATGATAAAGATAATTTTGAACAACTCTTATTCTGCTCGTATTTGATATTTATGTATCCAAAAATTATATATACATGGATTAAAGAACACTTTTACACTTACATAAAAATGTAAAATGATATTCGTGTTATGGACATGTGCCCTATGTAATCAGAATTTCTTCCTTCCAGCCTAACCAGTAATCCGGTGTTTTCTCTAAAACGCATAGATCACTACGTACTGCAGTCAGTGGACACTATGAGGGTTAAAAATGCACACTCCACCCTCGGTCAGTTTGTTCTGGGATAGAATAGTGTTTGTGCGAGTGTGCAATCGCTCCTTATCGTATAGTAGTTCATAGATGTGTATTTATAAGTATAGAAAGCTGTGCTTAAAAATGAGTGTACAGTGTAAGTGGGAGTATAAGACTATTTTTAGTGAATGGAAACAAGATTTGAAAGTGGCTTGAAGAAAAGGGAATAAGTTAGTTATTCTCATTAAATATGTTCAAATAATCCATCTACACTCTTGGGTACAGTGGATACGCTCATAGATACAGATGATTATGTTCTGACAAAAGACGACATAAGCCAGTGGTTGATAGGCGACGAAGAGTTAAAGTAGCAGTTTCTGATTGACGATGACGTAATATAGGATGCGATAGCAATAGAAGAAGAGGATGGAGAGAAATGACAGCAGCCTTTCATTAAATAACTCATAACGCAGCCATTGATTCCTTCACTACATCCACTACCTGGCAGAAATAAATTGTGTCTTCTCGAGTGACATTCTAGTCCTGAAGAGACTTCAAAAATGTTGAAAGTGTCATTTGAAGTGAAAAAAACAGAAGAAAACTGAAATTATTTTAGGCCTTCTACTTCAATGGAATAATGTAGACTATCAATATAAAATAGAACAATATTTTCTAGTTTTAATTATTCTGTGTTTTGAAACTTTATTTGAATATTCTATGCTAAAATTTAAACATTATTATTCCTTTTGTCATTTAAATACGTTTTTATTAAGGATTCTCCAGTAATCTGAAGATTTGTATATTCCTGTTATGCTTTCGTCCGGTATATGCCATATTACCAAGGGGCATTGTAATTTTAACAACTTAAAATGTTTCATTAATAATGCTATTTTTGAAATATAGGAAGGAATAATAATTTACATGAATGTATGAATTGCGACAGCAGATGTTTTAGTTTTCATCTTCAGGGGGCTCAACTCTTTTAAATGATTATGGACATCAAGCACACCCGAGGAATTCCAGTTTTCTCTTTTTTTTTTCTCTTCTCCTCTATCTACTCTCTCCCTTTATCTTGTGGTTTATTTTGAGAAATTTTTTAATGTTTTAAGTGTGCAGATTACATTCAGTTTTCTAACAAATTATAGTCTAGTTTTTCTTTTGAGTGTGTTAACCTTTTTTAAAAAATAAAATAAAATAAAAAGACTGAAAAATTATAAAAACATATTTGAGAATAAAAAAAAAAGTTTATGATGTCCAGTCAAACAGATTCAAGGTCAGCGGCGTATCAACATTGATTTCCTACATGCCTAACTCTGGTCATAAGATGTCCCATTCTTATAGTAGTACTGTGAGAGAAATAATTTGGGCACGGGCGAAACCCCTGGTAAGGATGAGTCTGTGGTAAAATAGTTGTGTGTATTGCTTAGAAACGTTTGTTTCCTTATAAGTTTTAGAAACGTTTGTTCCTTATAAGTTTTAGGAACGTTTGTTTCCTTATAAGTTTTAGAAACGTTTTGTTATCCTGGGTGTATCAGAAAAGGGTGTAACGACAGAGACTGAAGGAGATCCCGATCGAAATGGAAGTAATAAAGTTTTTAAAATATTAATATAATAAAATATTAAAGAAAAAAGAGTTTGCTTTCTGAAGCTAAATGTGCTTTATGTGAGGAGCATTCTACCTCTACGAAACCTTTATAGCAAATATAAAGGCAAATTATTTATATTATATCCTATAGATTCATCTTTGTGTCTCTACAGAAAATGTAATTCGTCAAACTCTGTACTTTACACTTTCGGTCAACCGAGTATAAACAAAAACATTCGATTTATTTTATAATGAAGTGAAATACGGCAATTTAAAAAAATACATCTGTAATATTAGTGCACAAAACTATTTTAGGATAGGTGGGAGAAATTAAATCATTTAAGAAGGCAAATATTGGTGATGTATTGATAGAATTGATATTTCAAGAACAAGATAAAACGATGTTGAAAATAGAAAGTATAGTTGACTATACAATTACAGGTTTCCCTCATAATTTTTTAAATCAATTGCTTAGTGTCACATTGGATGCAGATTTAACACATGATACAGAGAGTGACGTGATGGAAATCATTCAAGATAAAAAAAATATTTGTATCGTTCGTCGGATAATTATCCGTCGTGACGGTGAAATACTGTCCATCGAATCCTCATACTTAAATTCAATAGTCTAACACTTCTTAAATATATAAAACAGCACACTTAAATTGAGTCAAGGACAACAATTGAAGAAGAGCATACAAATAGGAAAAGGACATTTCAGACAATAATCTCTGCCGATTAAACAATAACCAATGAACTTACTTTCATGCACCTACTGGGGGATTTAATTTAATAGACCCGGCAATTTCTTCTTACCCTTTTATTACCTTTCTGTACTCTTAAAACCACCCCATCACTTTTCAGTTATACTGGATCGTTTGAATCTAATTCAACAGAACCCTATATCATGCAAAAGATACATCTATGAAACAACTAAGTGGTCATTTCTATCCTCACTTGATAATATCTCAGAAGAAATAATAGACTCTCATAGAGTTAATGATATTGCACAAGACATTACAAAAGGAGTTGTAATTGAAAGTGCAAATACTTCTGTATAAATAGCCTGCAACAAACCCGAAAAACAATCGAAATAGTGAAGGAATGTAGATTTAAAAAACTGATATAGAAGACAAAGAAGATCATTTAATACTTAAAAGAGATATTCTGCTTTCAATTTTTTTCTTATAATTAATAACGTTTAGAAAAATTTAATGACAAAGTCATAAAGAATCTTGTATGATGTATATACAAATTAGCAATAGTACATTACAGACAAACGACTGCGGGGCATAGTTAAATGTGTTTATATTAACAAATAAATTCCAATCCTGAAATACAATGGATAGACTATCTCATTTCTGAAAGAAATTGCAAACAGTATCCCTTTCCCATACTCCACCACAAATTACCTACCCATTTCCCTCCCGTGTTGCCAGTGTAAAGTCCTGTGGGAAAAGGTAAATGCCAGTTTATGTACGTTTTTGAGCTAAATGCTATTTTTTTCACCATTTAAAAAAGACTTTTGATGAAACAGATCTACTGTGAACAACCCAGTTGCTTTAGAATTACTGATAAGATACGCGTTTGTTCAAAATAAACCTCTAGTATGTATATTGAAGGAAAGGTCCATCTATATGTTACCATTGTGTTTGCTTTCTAACAGTGAGACATATCTTAAATGAACACTACATTTATCGACGTTAATATTAAAAAAATTTAATCACTTCATCATTCTTTAATTGATTTCATTAAGGAAATCCTCCTAACAAATATTTAAAAAATTTTCCACTGGTGTTAATCTTAATCTTACCGCATGCATATAATTTTACTAAAATTTATTTTGTTCTCTACCTTGAGCTTCAATTTTAAATTGCTTTACCTTTAAAAAAAATGCAATATCTTGACCTTGAGTTTGGCACAATAAACTCTGCAAGGATTCTGTGGCATAAATTTCAACCTACCAATTTTACTTTTTGTAGACCATTAACGTAATTTATATACAACTAAAGGTAAAATCTTTCGGACAAACTTTATATTCATTCTGGATTAGCATTTTCAGTTTCTCCTAAAATCCTTTTAATTGTGTATATAACACATCAATCAATAACTCCCGAGACTAACATTGAAAACAACATTTTTTTTTGCAAAATTTTTTTTTATTCATCAACATAACACCTTTTGTTAATCACATTTTAGGGTGATACAATCGTTCCAACGCTTTTCCAAATTTTTTTTTCCCCCCCATTTTTTTTTCTTTTTTTTTTTCGCAAGAAATCTTTTTTGTTGCGAGTAAATAGCGATAAACAGCTTTCTGAATCATCGACTCGTTGCTGTTTTTGTTCCATCGAAAGCAATCGCGGCACCCACTTGGAAAAAACCTTTTTCATGCTCAATTTTTCATGAAGGATAGTAAATACACTTCCATATGATATCTGTGTCATCTCAGCAATCTCACGGAGCTTCACTTTACCATCTTTCATTATAATTTTTGTCACTTCACTCACATTTTCCGGTGTAACGGCTTCCACAGGTCTACCCGAGCGTTCCGCGTCATTTGTGTCTGTACGACCACGTTTAAACTCGGCAAACCACCGACAAATCGTTGCTTTTGATGGACAAGAGTCCGGGTAACATTTTTCAATCCATTGTTTCGCTTGCACGGTGTTTTTACCCATTAAAAAACAATGTTTTATCAGAACACGAAACTCGGTTTTTTCCATTTTTTAAACAAACTACAAAACGACTTTACTCCAACCTCGATAACTCAGCTGTTTCTGGTCCGATCGACTTAAAATTTTGACACGTTTCAAGCAAAGGTTAGTACTCTAGAAAGACTTGGTTACTGGTTTACTACGAGCGCCATCTCTGGGTTAGTCTCGGGAGTTATTGATTGATGTGTTATATATGGGATCTAAGATCTGAAGATCTACCATCTCAGACGACAGCCGTGATGTTCCGATAGTGCTGCCTAGCGTCTCGAGAGGGATTCGGAAGAGTTAGAAGAGACGTAGACAGAGAGACGTAGACAGAGACACTGAACAAGACGGTACAGGGATATTGTGCTGGATGATTACGCGAGTTTAATTAATTTATTTTGTGTTTTAATGTTGTGTCCTTCGTTAGAAAATAAAGTGTGAGTGTAATTAGTAGTCGCTACTTAAAATCTTTATACACACAATATACACTCACTCACTCACTCACTCACTCACTCACTCACTCACTCACACACACACACACACACACACACACACACATTAGAGAGAGAACATTAAAAAAATATATTCAGATACTCAATTTAAGATTGTATCAAAACAACTTTCTAATTATTAAAAACAAAATATTCTTGTGAAATATAATGGCAACATGGAAATGTATGAAAATTAAGTAATTTAAAGCAAAAATGAAAATTAGAATAATTTAACAGTTTCTAATTCTGAGAATTTGGTCGTACTGCGAAAAAATAGCATTCCTAAAAACATATCTTCATATCTGGAGATAATAGAGTAACATATAGAATTTTTCGATGAGCAATGACACTAAACTTGCGTTCTTTTGTGATTTATAAAATTTACAGCTGCACTTTTAAAAAACAACCGAAGTTAAAACTCCTTTGAAGGAGGTGTCACTCAACTGACTTCGAATCAGAATATATCTAAATATAACAAAAGAAGATAAGACACTACACATTATAACAAGTATGATAATCCATTTAAAACTTTCTAAAGATGTTTAAATCGAAGAAAACAAGAGCTGGCAACTTACAGCAAATAAAATAATAAAGGAGATAGTCCGAAATGGAACAGAGAACCGTGTAAATTCTCCTGCGATTCTTCTTATTCCTTGCATTCCAGCGCTAACGTTTATAGCAATAACAAAAAACCTTCATATCATTTCGACATGTTTGATTTGATAGAATGGTCGGTTCATTCTCACAGTGATAAGCGTGACTGTAAGCTTGAATGGTAGCGATCACAAATTGCCACGCTTTAATTCAACATAGAGTCTCTTTTGACCTAATTTATAAGAGCGCAGCAAAAAGCGACCAAACAAGTTTTCTTTTGACAAAATTGTTTGAGGTTCGAAACACCATCGGCACTTCTTGGTCATCTCTAAGACAACCTCACATAAATCACAACAAGTGATATACCGGCAACGGCGTAAGTGTCTAACAGACTCGCTACTCAACTCAAGACAGCCTATTGTATCAAATGGAAACTGCCGAAAACTCAATTAAACATGGAGAGAATATCTGTATGAATTGCATTGATGGCTGGAAAAGTGATGTACCCTGTAAATACGGTTCAGAATGTTCTTCGTATTATCATGATGGTGCCGTAAAAGGAATTTGCGGCGGCTCTCTTGAGCAATTATGGCAGAAGTTAAAACGATTTTGTAACTAGCTTGATAGGGAATCCCTGTTGGTCTAGCTGACAAGAGCGCAACAAAAAGCGACCAGAAAATTTTTTGGACCATACTGTCAAGGATTCGAATCGCTACCGATAATCCAAGCTCAACTCACCTTCCCACATTCCCCGATGTGGCGGGAGAAAACAACAGTCGAATACCAGAAAAGTGTTTTACATCTTATAAAATGCAAAGGTTAAAATGTCTGTACATGCATTTAACACTACTGCAAACTAAAGAAGAAAAATACTGTCTTTAAAAATATATCTCGATTTCCAAACTTTTTTATATTACAAAACTTTTCAATACACCACGTGAATGCAGGTATTAGTTACCCACTTACTTTACAGAATGCGTTTCCAAACTTTGGCGTCATATTTCTCAAAGCTTTCCTGTCCTTTATTCATATCGGAGTATACTTTTCTTTATTTTTTCCGCCGAAAGAGAAGAAAATAAAAGTAATATTAGAATAAAATGACCCGCTAGCTGATGCGAAATATGTTGGAACTTTCTTGGAAAATAAATAAAAAATGTAGGTTCTCAAGAAGGTTTCTGTTGTTCATGTTCTTTTTTCTTCCAAGGCTGCAAAAACTCGATGATGCCTGCAATATTTTTTGTCACTTACCCGTGCGACAATTTTGACTGGGCTCCTATCTAAAAAAAAAGGAGAAGGTTTTGCACATCAGCGGACCGTAAGCAGAATCGAGGAAAGAGTTAAAAGCTCCAATGTATAAATGTAGTTGAAATGCGTTTCTTGTCAAGGTGCTTTTAGTCATTGATCAGTAAATGTTGATGTGTGGTAGTAAGGCAGGAAAAAAAAGTTTCAAGACTGATGCATCCTCAGAGGAGCATTGATTTTTCAGTGAGGTTGTGCATTGAATAATTTAAATACAAATTGTTAGAGAAGGGAATTTTGGTACGATCGGTTTTATGTTTATGTTAGCAGACGGATTTTAAGTAAGTAACGTAAATGGAAAAGATTGCTAATATGTATTTATTGATCGCAATGAGACACCTGTGTCCAAAATATGTAATAAAATTTAAAATGGAATATTTAAGGATGGTATTAAAAACTCAATTAAAATTTGTAACAATTACAATTTCACCAACACTCTAATTTTTATTTTATTATATGTATTAATCGAGGAGAAATTTCATAAAACAATTATCAGTTCAAAATACACTTATAAAACAAGCTTGTGCTAAAAACTCAATCATAATTATGCATTTACAATTAAATAACAATGTGTATGAGAATTAAAATTTTAATTAATGCATTATTTAATTTATATTTATCTCATTGTTATTTTATTAATTGTTTTTTAAATAAATTAGTATTGTTATTCTTATAACTGCAAATAAATAAAGGAATACTGAATAACATCATGAGATCGTATAACTCATTGTTTAACCTACGAGTTTTGTATTAGTAACAAAATTTAAATTAATTTTATTTGATTAAGTTTAAAAAATAACTTAGATTAAAATAAGATGCAGAGAAAAAATTTATTGATTCCTTTCTATTTTAACTGCATAACGAAATATAATAATTTAAAATAAATACACTCATCACTACGCCTTTCATATGTTTTTTCAAGAGATGTGTCATTTATTATTAGTGTGAAAATGAAGAGCACCTATTAACTCATTGAATTAATCACTTTCTAGTTAGTATTCAGATAAAATTCCCATACGGATATTATATTTTGTTTTTTAAATAATTTGAAAGAAATAAATTTATATTTTTAATAAATTTCACTACCTAATACTTCTAACATTAACGTTTGCACATGTACAAAATTATCGATATATGTTAGACTGCATAGAATAAAAGTAAATTTACTTACATTATTTAACAAGTAAGTAAAATAGAAAGTAATTTCTGGGAATTTCCATAAAAGCACAAGAATTAAGATAATATTAAATATATGAATCCCTAAGAGCCCAGTAGAGGTGGTTACAACAAAAATAAAGTAGATTTGTAAGATAATGTTGTATTTAAAATATTCGTTTCAAATAATTTTTCAATATTATTTTTTATTGCAGTATAAGAGTATTTAAAATAACAATATTGATATAAATTACACCTAATAAAATTATGAAAGTTTGATTGAAATGTCTCTTTCAAGATATTTTTTTCTCTTGCACAGTCTACGAATTCATACATTGACCTATTTATACTTGTTAATCAATATAAGAGTATTTAAAATAACAATATTGATATAAATTATTCTTAGTAAAATTTTAAAAAATGTATTTCAAAAGTACCTTTCACGATATTTTTTCTCTTCCACAGTCTACAAATTCATATATTGTACTTTTTATACTTAATAACCACATTTCTTCTACAAAAAATAAATACAAAAAATTGTAGTCAAAATTATCTCATAAACTTTACCTATAAATCATATGTAACATTTTGCAGTTTCAAGTCATATATATCTGTAAATATATCAATCAATTATAAAAATTTAATTAAACATTTAGTCATTGCTTTACGTCTATGATGACATCCAAGAATTTTAAAAGCCATTGAATAGGTATTACGCTAAAATTAAAGAATATTGTTAATTATTAAACAAAATCGAAAGATTATATTCCAAATAATAGCTTTGTATATGCTGTCACGGATTTCAAACAATACTAATTGTTAAGAGTTATCTCAAAACTCAATAATATACTCAATGAAATTCTATTATTTTACTTCAGTATAGAGTAATAAAATAAACCAATGAGTTAAATAAATTAAAACAGAATTAATGCTGCTGAAATAGAAGCTTATATTTTTATTGGATAAAAGATATATTATCCGAAAGACAGAAATTATCGCTGAAGATAAATAACACTGAAAAGTTTAATGTCACACCTAAAGCAATCTATTCAAATTTAATCGATGAATTCCACAAATTGAACGTACCATTTTGGAATTCATAACAACTTTTAAATGGAACCTTGCTTAGTTCATTCGATCCTGCATTTAACAATCCATTAGTTCCCGCAACGAAACGTGAACTGGAATTTTAATTCAAACCTCCATTCTAGTCAATTTACCATTCTTAAATTTATCTCGTAAATACCATTCTAAAACAATTTCAACTTAATCCTCCCTTAATAGCACGGAGATATACATGGGGAAAAAATACTTATTTTTTACCCTCTGTTTTCCCGAGAAGTAAAAATAGCGTCTTAGACTTTTAAAAGAGAAGTTTTTTGGGCGAAATAAAAACGGTCCGACGTTGTATGAATAATGTAAAAGGTTGGTTTATAAGAGCTTTTTCAAAAGATTGTGCGAATCGCAACCTCTCTTTCACGAGATTCTTACCAATACCGCCGTAAATACAATTCTCTTCGGGAAAAAGATTTAATGAAACTAAATTGGGATGAAACCAAAAACAGACGCCCAGAAATGTTTCGATGAAGTAAAAATTCGATAGCAGAAGCGCCGGAATCCGATTTGTTTATCCGAGTTTCGTGCTTGTTTAGACATTTTTGTAAACCATTTCACCCGGAAAATTGCCTGATTTGAATGGCTAGCGGAAGACTTGTGCATGTGAAGGGAAATAACGTTGCATATTTAAGAATCCAAAACGAATACAGAAATAACTCTTACGATGAAAATATGCAAAACACTTCTCAAATCGATTCGTGGTTTTTATCGTTAAATTGAAGATCAGAGAGCTAACCTTAAAAGCTCCGAGTCTGCCTGAAGCCTTTTAATGATGTTTTATATTCAAGTGATTGAAGATCGATTCAGGCACAGATTTGTAAGACTAATATTCCTCTTTTACATAAAGATATACGTATTTTTATTTTAATACATACAAAAGTGCGATTTAAACACATTAAATGCTCGGAAATAAGTATGTTTAGGAGCACAAATTGTCACATTTATTTTTATAAGTATAAACTTAAGATCAGCAAACATTTTCTATAATGTAATTCAGGTGTTTTAAGTTTTCTCCTCTTACTTCTTCAGTTTTTTTGAATGTTACAAAATGCATAAAAAATTTTCAAATTCTGCTCAGAATGGTGAGAAGGACATTTTAATGCTTTTTTTTTAAAAAAAAAATTATGAATGAAACGCTTATATTATGCAAAAACTATAAGTGGAAGACTTTGCTATAATTAAAATGGCGCGAAATATACTTTAAGGTTAATCCTACTCATACAAATATATCCTTAACTGCATAACTCTTATGTCTAGTTGTATTCCATGTGTATCATCGCCCATTGTTTGTGTGATCATCTTAGAAAGAATTAAGAATCACCTAGATGGCTTTTTATACAATTCACTAACCGATCGCTAGGCTTGCTGTTTTCTTATTATATAGGTTACGACTATCTTTATACAATATCAAAGAATCGGAACATAAGCTCTGAAAACTTTTAGATTAAAAAATACACCAGTAATATATACGAGGGCCTCCCGTACATTACCCAATTTGCAACTAACCTTCAATCTTGCATTAGTATCCCTGTTTTGGTTTGAGGATATAGTCCCCATAGATAGTTCTTTGACCAATAAATCCTTTTAGATTGGAGAACGGATGTTTAATCCTCTTTTCTGGAAGCCTATATTCTCACCCTAGCGATATTTTCCTGTCACACGAAAGACATGCCCGCCAAATTCGAATCTTTTTTCTCTTCATTCTCACTTACTCACGTAAGAAGACACACTTAACACGCGCTTGATGGTGCCGCGGTACCCTTGTAAGCCCCTTAATCCTTCTAAGTAAATTATTCATTTATCAAATGTTAATGTTTTATAAATAATTAAGAATAAATAATAATTTGTCAAACGGATTTTTACGGGGTTTTTTAATTACTTCACCTCATGACCAATGGCTCACTCTCTCTAAAGTTTTGCTGGATCAATGGTCTGGGCAATTAAAGTACTGAATTCAATCAATCCTAAAAGTGTTAGTCAGAATAGAGGGATAATTTTAAATTCTGAAATTCTAAGAGATAAAGAGCATCATTTCACCTGCATTAAAGAAAACTCGGGTGAATGTAAATGTGTACACCATATTTATCATACAGCTACCTAAAATTTAATAATTTTAATGTACTATTTTCTAAACTTAAAATACGATGTTCAAATTAATTTAATATTGTAGGGTACAAAAATAAATTGCATTACTTGTTTTACAAGAGAAATATGTATTAATTTAAAAAAAAAATATGTAGTTTGATAAAATGTAATATTATCTAAATAGTAGGGTCAAAAAATTCCCAGAATTTATCTTTGATAATTTATTGAAAACATGTCTAATATTTTCTCATAATTTTTCCTTAAAAACACTATCATGCTGCATTTACATACTTACTTCATCGTTCGCATAACTGTTAAAACCACTCCTAAAAGCAATGTTTGAAAAAAGTGCCTTCATCCGCTAAGTCGTATTATCCATCTTCTCATCTAAATCAGAAAACTGGAGCCTTTTCTATTTCATTTTCAGCAGAAGAAACAGGAAAAACTCTGATGATGCTAGGTAGGAAATTCTACAGTGGTAACATTGTAGCAATGAAAGTAATTTTTTCACATTAAAGGAGAGATGTGCGGTAGTATTCGGTTGTGCAATATAAAAATTCACGGTTTCTCTTCAATTTATCTGTTCGTTTTGGTAAGATTGGATCTCTTAACCGTCTTGCAAGTCTCACCATAAAATTCTTTGTTGACTGTTAATCTTCAGTCAACGCGCATAATTTGCCGAAAGCGTTCAACACTCTCGTCTGTAGTGGAAGAGGAGGGAAGGGAAAGATTATATAAAGCAGGAGCGACCTTGACGAAAATGCTTATGCCACTTGCTCACACTTATTTTTTTGCATCGTAGTGTTTTATATGATTTCTTTCCATCCTAAGATCTCGAATGATGACTTCAACAACAAAATGATGAGTTTTATATTGGCGTGTTACTCTTAATAAGACGTTTCAAAATCCGACGAATGAAAACACCGCTATGTTAGAAATAACTCGTGGATTTTGCCAACAATAATGGGAATGGTTGATGGACGTTTGACAATTTACGGACAAGCAAATTAAGTCATTATGAAATCTTATCTCAGGTACATTGACTTATCCGAAACATGTTCTCTCTTAAGGTTCCATAATTCAGTTTTATGACAAATAATGAATCAATACGATTTTTTTTTAATTTAAAAGAAATTAGATCTACAAACATTCTTTTTTTTTCTTGTACAATTAGAGAAAAATTTAGAACACAAAAATTTTACGATATATTAAAAAAAGGAATAATAAAATACAGTGTAAAAATATCAACAGGAATATCTTAAAAATTTAAGGTATGAACAGATGTTTTAAAATTATTCATTTTTACAAACTTATTTACAATTAAATTTTTAGCATTTGCCTTTTATTAATAATCTCCACAGACACCTTAAAGTTTAATTAAATAATCAATAAGTTCACAAATCCAATTGAAAGGAAGAAAGTGTAAAAAAAGGACAACACTTTTTATTTAACTATTTGCACATAAATATGTTCGGTCGCTCTCTCTCGAATCCTTTTTTACTCACTTTCATCATAGCTTCTAATTGATCAATAAAGTCTTAGCATAACGACTGAATCGTACCGATTGAAACAAAATTATGGAGGATTCAAAATGGAATTTTGGAGGATTATTCTAACCAGGAATCCCTTTTAAACAAATTTTACTGCCAATGATTAATTATAACCATTCGCTATAATTTACAAACATTTATCAGCCTATCATTATGATCATCTCCCTTATTATTGATTTCAATGATTGTATATCACTATCCATAACTCATTCATTACACTTATCTTCATTTATTTTACCAAATAATGTTTAATTTGGTCGGAATGGAGTAGTAATTTTAAGCAATTCAAATTACGAAAAGTCAACAAGGTTAGAGGAAAAAAAATCCCCAAATGACGCAACGTCAAAAATTGTACAAATAAGATCTAGAGGCTAATTATATCTTAAATTCTTACTCATAGCATTACATGTACATGAAAAGCGGTATGTAAAATTAAAATTTTGGTTAGTATGTCCCCATATTTTCAAAACGTATCTAAAAATTAAAAGAAGAAATTATACGTATACTAAAAATAATTTATTCTTATATTTTCTTAATAATTTGAAGACAAATATATTATTTGTGAATTTTTCTTATCTGCTTGTGCGCAAGTTATGGATGTTACTTTTCAGTACGAAATCAAGAATACCCCCACTCAATAATGCAGTTTTAGATAAATTCTCTCTTCGGATTTTAATAAGCTATTGTACACTTTTTTTACATAAATGTTAAAATTTTCTCAAAAATCAATTTTTCAAATGAGCATGGTAAATTGAATATTTTCTTATAGAAAATTCGATTAAAACAATTGATCTTGACAATTTGAGATACATTTACAAAGAAAAAGTAAATGACTATTAGTATCACATATCTTTCTTTTCAACGAATCAATGTCAGAATATGTAAAAGCTCATTTTTAATCATCATTCTTTGCTTAGCAAAATTCCCCGGATAGTAAAATGTTTCACAAGTATGTTACACAATTATGAGATTTTCTTCCCTATTTACTGCTACATTAATCGCCATCAATGCAAATATTTGATAAAGGAGAATAATAGTTTACATTTTTCATGGCAGAAAATTATAGCTTAGATTACATAAAATTATATCTAATGCAGTTAATCTTGCAGGAGTCACGAGAATAATAATCACGCAACTAGTTCATGTAGCGAGTTGCGTGCCTTATACTTTTAACTCTAGAACAAAGAATTGCTATAATATATAATGCTTAGTAAATATTAAATATTATAATAGGAATTTTATTATGATAAAATGTAACATATATTTACTCATTGAAATGAAAGGGTGACTTAGCTTAAAATCTTTATTTTGCAGTCAAAGGAAACTAGTTTAGTTAATATTCTTTTCTTCGATTAATTTTTTGTCAGTTGCTTTTATTCTTCATGTCTTTTACAGAATATCTAATTGATGTTTATAGATTAAATTTATTGTTGTGTCGAAGTACAATAAGTTTGCTAATGATTTCATTCATTTCTAAAAATAGTATTCGATACGAATGTAGTTATTTTCACTATGAAAACGTTCACATTTCCTTTTATGTATATATTTTATTTTTATTTTTAATATTTAAAATTAATCTTTAGTTTGTTGATTCGGAATTTCGCCCTCATTTTAGTTTTATAACATACATGTCGTATATATTAAGAGTACTCTTGAAAGCATTGCACGCCATTACTGTATTACTGAAAATGTTCACCGAAAACGTGAATACTGATTAAATTGCTTTATTTCAAAGTATCAGTCTAACCTAAGGTACTTAATACATATTGAACCTGTTTTGAAATTTTGAAAAGACAATTTGATGATGTTGTGATCAAAATTTACATTTGCATATAAATTATATCTTAAAGGCTTTTGAGTTCTGCTAACTGATCGTATTCACAACATTTTTTTTGGCAGGGATCTAGTGGTCATGGTCGCGGACTCGTGGAAGGGCGGTTTTCATCGAGTCGTGAATTCGAGCTTTGATGCCACATAAGACACAAAAGTAGCCGGGGCTGATGCACGTTAAATCTGAAGTCATCCCGTTAGCGTAAGGTGGAGATTAGAAGATGGGGTGCCAGTTTAGGCTACGTTCTCATCACTTGATCGAGATTCAAAATTTCGAGGTCCGTCACCAAAAGCCATCATGTTGCTTCAAGTGCAACGTTAATAAAACCAATCAATCAATAAATCACGATACATTTAAAAACGTTCTAAAATTATGTAACTTAAACATTTTTATCTTTGCTCTTAGCAACCAAAATTATCTAACAGACAGGTATAAAATCTTTAAAATAAACTATCGATTAAATATGTGTAAGTGACACTAATTTTATTCAACGAGAACGTTTTTAAAAGTGGGAGAGAAACGGTATTAGGAACACAATTTGTTCGAGAATTAGTAAATTTTTCTGATAATGTCGTATGCGCAACGACTATTGTGCACATGGCTCTGCTGTATCTACGCGCAGAATTACTTGGAACTATGTATTAAGGTCCTATATCTGGCTACTCATTGTCCAGGTGCAAGTATATATTGTGCATTGTAATACGCCAAGAAAGGCAATTTAGAGTATTGGTTAAGCACGTTGTTTTCCCATTAATTTTAACTTTAAAATATAATCTTTCTTTGGAAAAGAAATAAAAGTAGATATGAAAATAAATGAATAATTTTCTAAGCAATTATTTTTTATTCTTATCGAAAATTAAAAACAAGAACATATTATTATTAAAATTCAAAAATTCGCTGTAATGTTTCATGGTAATATAACGAACAACAACGTAATTTACATATTGTTGTTGTTCGTTTTCTGAGATAATTTTCAACAGATTCTATCTAGCAGAAAGTGTTAGTCAACATTTATTTAAAATAATGTTTTTTATACAGACTAAACTAATATTTAGCTTCACTATTTTTAATGCAATAAATATTCTTAGCTTTTACATTACATATGCTAAACATTATTATTTTTATTACTTTATCATAATGTGTTCAAATGTAAGGTATTTTTCCTTTAATTTTAAAACATTTATATCAAAACCGATCTATGATAATTAATATGATCTCTGAGGTATTCTAACGTTTCCAATAATTGAATTATGATCTTTAAAGCACACATTCTAAGGACATTAGTATATATAATTTGCATAATAAGACAGTAAGCATGAGAAGAAGTTATGCAACACATACTAAGTGAATTTAATTAAAATTCAATATTTGCATTGTTATTAGCTTTAAATTAATTCAGAAAAGAATCGAAACGTCCATTCAAGGTATTTTTAAATCATAATCGAAATATCATAAACTTTTTTTAAAAAAAAACTTGATCACTATTGATGTTAACAACAATCAAAATTTTAGGTCCATTGGTTCCTTTTACTATCAGAAGAAAGAATGTTAAGATTTTTCGGGCTCCTCCCTCATTTTACTTTTAAAAATATTTTTAAAAATGGTCAATTGAGAGCGTTTTACTTTCTTTTGAGAAGGATTTATCAGCAAGTCCTTCCATTCAAATAAAAAGAAACCATACACGTTGATCTCTAGCCAAAGGGATTTTTCTTTTCAATTTTTACAAGAGAAACTTGTTCCGAATATATGCATGCATTGTTATTGATGTTTACCCTAGACGAGAAAAATATGAATAGATGACAAACGAGCTGAGGTTTGAAGCTCATAAAAGTGCCAAATTCCCTATTATCCTCGGGCAAAGAACTTCAAAACGCGAAATTCCCTGTTAACATATTGATCTATAAATTTCTTATCTTTCCGCAAAAGTTTCGTCGCCAAATTTGGCGAACTATTATTTATATGGCATTTTAAAATATCGCCTCACGGGTGGTTAAAATATGATTCCTCTGTACGAAGCTGTGATGACAGTTACTATATATCATGAGCCAATTTCTAGCGGAGACAATTTTTCTTCAAGCAAATTGCGAATCTGTCAAGAGTTTTAAAGGCTCCAATGTCGATTTTGCTAATCTATCGGGTTGCTCTCAGTCACGGAAGCAGTTACGGTTAGAATTTTTTTAATCTTCTAAACGATTTCAGATGTTAGTGTAATGGTTTCAGATGTCAATGTAATCTTTCAGGTTCAACTGCTTGTAGGTACTGGTGAATTAAAGTGAATTTTAGATGATAAACCTATTTTTGTTCGTTTACTCTGTAACAAAGTTTTAACCCTGACCTAAAAAGTTTGTTTGGATTAAGACTTTTATATCTCTCTTTCCCTTCACTCAACTTTTCTATAAAAATGTATTCAATTGTATAAAAAGTGGTTAAATTAAACTCCACAAAAATGAATTCAATTGTTGTGGTATGCCTTAGTTTCAGTTATTGATTCTCTTATTTTAGTTTTTAAATTTAATCTATGACTTAATTAATAATTTTAAAATCATGATGCAATTTAGATTCCCAAAACTATATTTGAATAATATCGTGTAACCTAAGAAACATTTAAGTAAATGAAAAAGTATTACATTTGAACATGGTAAAATTATGTATATTCTGCTCAGCACTTACTCTTAAAAAGTAAATCAGTATTTTATTTATTTTGATTCTCATATTATTAATGTACTTATTGTACTTCAATAAGCAAAATTTAACTTATAAAAATTAAAAGTTAGCTAAATAATAGTTTAGAAAAGAGCAATAATTAAAACATTAATTTGACATTTTTTTTAGAATTTTAGTAACTTACCAGATTAATAAAATCTCGAAAATAAACAAAAAACTTTAATAAATAAAAAAAAATATTATTAATTATAACAGCAATACAAAAGGAAACAAATAAGTACTTCTATTAATTTAGATGCATAATATATTCAACATTTTTCTCCTGTTTCCTCTCAGTTGTTTCAGAAAATATATCTTTTGAACTTCTATCTTAAGATGTATAAATAATTTTCCATTGTTTTGGAACAAAATATATTTAAAGTTATAAAACTTACTGATAAATTATTATATTTGTTTCATATATTATAATTTTGAACTAAAATCATATCATATGAAGATATTTGAACATAATTATACCTCAACATTCAGACCTTTTTTTTTTATTCCACGATATGAGAGCTTTAAAGCCCCTTTGAATTTAAAGAGAAGCAGTGAATATTATATTTTTCAAGAAATGATCCTGTTATCTGACCAGAGGCTAGGAAATCTTCATCGAAGGCATGCATGTGTCAATTGTGTCCTCGAAATGATAAAATATGGTTGAGGCGAAGAAGTTCAGAAAATATATATATTGATATTTTGAGTCACATAAAATTGAAATAGCTTACAATGAAATGTCTGGCATTTTGAAATTACTTCGAGTAGAGGAATCACTGTAATAGTTTACAAATTCCTCTAAATATGTGGAAGTGGGAAAATAAACACATCAAAATTTTCTTAATAATATATAGATACTTTCCAATACATTTTACTAAATCCCGATAAATTTAGGATATTAAATTTGAGAGGAATAATATATTATACTTGCATTTACAATACTGATTAACGATATATCATGAATTCAAGATGGTGAGTGGATAGAGGCCTTTCATTCATTGAAGTCAATTACCAGTTTGCAATATTTCAGTCTAAACGTGTAACATAAAAGGACATAATTAATTCACTAAATTAAACAAACTATTTTGTTATTAAATTTCAAACAATGACAATTACATATTTCAATATAGTTTATGAGGATACGATTTTTATTATTTAATATTATTTATTTTGAAAACGATACATCATTATCATTGTCTAGCAGGGTTTGTATTTCATGGAATATTTCTCAACAGATTATTTATAAATTCATTTCCTTCATTATTCATTGTTTTCTACTCAATTCCCCTTCCAAAAGCGGATTCCTTTTTTGTCATTAGCATGTATCCGCGTTCAGATCGAGAATAAAATGGATACTCGAACTTATACTTTCAGACTTTTGAATTTCCATATTACGATCTACTAAAAGATGTGTGATTTTGCAAGAGTTAAAAAAATAGTACAGTTAATACATATCAAGTCAAAATGATTTATTTGAATTTGGATTTATTTAAATTAACACTGTATTTGATGAGCTAAATGGTTCGTTGCGATGAATCTTACGTTTTTAATCACGTTAAATTTAGCATCATGTTACTAGTGATTTTTGTTCCTTTATATTTAAAGAGAAATGAGCCAATTTTTTTCTGTATCAAAATCATTATTGGAATCAGAATTCCAACTCTTAAACATTGGTCCTCAGACCTTTCTTTTTTTCAGATGAATTTAGATGTCTGTGACAAAGAAACTAATAAAACGCATGTTTATGAGAGGCGAAAACGCATCCGAAAATCACCACTTTTTGATATTAATATACTGATATAAATTTTTGAAGTAATCTTCGTTGCCACCGCATTGCAAATGCGTTTCTGTCGTAGTCAATTACTTACCGTTTACTGATATATCGATGCAGGAAGAAATGGTGTAAAAAAGTAAAATAGCTTTGAAGAAAACTGATAATTTAATTATCTATTTTCATTAACCATGTATGGGGAAAAAATACTCTAGATCTATAGTATTTTTTGGGGAAAAATATTTAAGCCGTGATTGATTACCTAGGTTTATTCCCTTCTTGTATTTTTACTATCTTAAACTTTTTAGGAAAAAAAAAGTAATAAAAAATAGCAGTCTCACAACAAATAAGCTTTAAAAATTATTATTGAATTAAGTTGATAAATGTATCATTTTAAATATCATGTACTTAAATAATAACAATAGCATAAGTGATTGTAGAATTAAGTATGTGCAGCTAATTTCGTGATGATGGCTTAAACATAAATTTGACAAAATATGAATCTCATTTACAGTTCATAAGATCAATGCTCATTTCATAAAAGTTGAATTTGGAAAGTATTATTGGACATATTTATTTTTCATAGGCATTAAATGGATACGGTCTATGCTAAAATATTTTTGATAAATATTTAATTTAATTTAATGGAGGATGTAATTTATAACCACTGTTATAAATCATATAAGTTTTTTTAAGAAAATAAAATATTAAGATTTTATAAAGAAGCGTTTGGTAAAACTAAATAATATAATATTCATAGAATATGATTTTTAATATGCAAGCTTATTTTGCGTAATTTTGAAATATTAAGAAACACGTTTACAATAAGGAATGTTTTATCCAAATTTAAAAGAAGAAATCGGGGAAATGGTTATCGCTTGGAATTAATTAAACTTATTTATATAAAAATTAAATCATATTAAATTATTGACTAAGTACTTCCGTATTATTTTCCTTATTCTCGAATCAGAAATTTTGATTATAATTGACAAAATAGAAATAATTAGTGATATAGCACTAATATAGTGATGTGACTCAACTTCCAACATACATTCAAGTTCATCGAAATACCTACGTTTGTACAAAAAATAAGTCTCCTTACTGCGTCAAAACTGTTACAGGCTTGCTTAGCTTTATTAAAGCATCAAAAAATTTGACGTGAGGAATCTGTTTAAAAAGTATTTAAACATGAAGTTATTTTATGATTAATTATTTTATACTGCTAACATACATTCAATTCAGAAAGAGAAGGTATATGTCTCATGGGAAAAATATAACAATTTAAACTTCGACCTAGAGCCTTTTAATGCAGTAGGACAGACTACAATGACAATATTTAGTACAAAAATGAAAGAAACGGCATGAAGAAATGAGAAAAACATGACTCTAGAGACGACATAAAAGAAAAATTAAACTTTTCCCCCTTATAACATTGCTTACAAAAGTTTCTTTACAGAAATACTGTATTAATTACTCAAAATTACACACACTAATAGTATAATATGATAAACAGCGAGGATGGAATGATTAAAATATAGTTTCAAAGTTTCTAGATCAAATGCAATCGTACAAATATTCAAGCGATAAGGTTGCAAGAAAAGTCAATCAGTTCCTGTGAAGCAAAGTCTCTAAATGGGGATATGTATATGGTAAGATATTCCCATAAAAAGTAGTTGTAGCTAGAATTTGTCACGATGCTTTAAAAATTTATCAAGAATATTATAAATATGCTTTTTCCATTTCCCTCCATGACTATTTCTCCTATTTGCGGCTCAATGCATCTTTCACGCCATACATTTTTGTACAAAAAAAAATGTCTGTTGTATAACTTTGTATTACAGTTTGTTTTGTATCATAAATTCTGAATCGTTCTTTATATGAAGTTTCCATATGTATAAATTAAAAATTTTAAGTTACATTGATTTTTCCTAAATTTTAAGGTAATTATTTAATGAATAGTGTAATTGTGTGAAATTAGAAAAAAAATCTTTCAAAAGAAGAATGATCTGAAGTGAAGAAAATGTGATATGATGAAATGAATGAGAGCTAATGTGATCTCTTGTATTTTGGTGCCCTATGAAACTTTGTACTTAGATGCGATGTAATAATCTTAAATCTAATTTTAAAATATCATTTTTATTCAATGATTAAAACCGTTTAGTTGATTCTAGTAGAACTTTAGGTATTGGAAAATAATCAGATTTAAAGCTTTTGCTAATTGCTTTCATCGATTGTCGAATTGAATTTTTCAATACGTAAAATAAGGTTTATTTGCATTTAATTCACTAATTTAGCCAATTTAGAATTGGAATTGCCTTTTCTAGTGAATTATAATAGCTATCCGTTTTAGATACTAAATATAAATAAGTTTGCTTTCTTCATTAATATTGTTAATTATTTGAAATAACAAAAAATTAAATCTGCATTATATAAATAAATTAAATTTATATTTTATAGGACATATATTTATAAAAATGTAAATTTGTTTTTGCAACAATATCATTAAATATGTTCTAGTTATTTCTGTTTTAATTTTTAAAATAAAGAAGTATGTTTATTGAAAACGAAGCTTTTATGTTTCTATCAATAAATAATTTATGCAAAAACCATTTGGGGCTATAAAAGACTGTCAAAAACATTTACATTGAAAAAAAATGATATATTCCTCCTCACTCAATTTAGGTCGTGATTCGTAATATAAAATAATGAATGGAGTATGCATGAAACTTAATTTATTATGAGTCATGAATGATAAATATGCATTAGGGAGAGGAAATCATCATTACTCAAATGACTTTTACTACACAATGTACATTAAAAAAAATTTCTTTTAAACCCAGTGTCATTTAAGTTATATGTAATTGAATTATATTCATGGTATTTAAAATAAATTTATACTTCAAAGATATTTGAAAATATTATCATAAATCTTTATAACAAACAAATAATAGAACATTTTCCTCTGCAATGTTTATTTTCGAACATAAAAAAAAGGAATTACAAATATAAATTCTAGGAAGTACATACAGATTAAGATTAATGATAAAAGAGCTAGTATAAAATATGTAAGGAAAAATGATCATTACATAAATAATCCTCAGATATTTACAAATACATATATATTATCTGACAAGTATTCCAAGAAAAATGGCAACACCAATGTCCTTTGAAAAGAAAAACAGTCTTAGATGAATATACACAAGAATTTACAACCGAATGGAACATTTCTTCTCAAGCGGCTTAATATCAACTGACACGAACATTGCTGTAAAAAATATATTTTGAGTTTATCCGCTCTTACCTCTTCTAAATGATATTAAAAGAGGAGAACTACTGGACTCGATCACGTCAAATGACTATTAAACATCCATCAGAGTAAAATAATGTCGTTTTAATGAGAGAGAGACCGTCCTGTGTATTTAATAACGTTGAGCTGTCACAGCTAAGCCTAATATTTCTTTTATTATACCGACGCTGGACGTGCGTCGCTGTCCTGTCGCTATGACTACAGCCACAGTGATTTCGAGTTCTGTTGACCATTTTATTCTATACTGGGACGTCAAGTAACGCGATCCAATCCATTTCTACCTCTTTTTCCATGGAACAAAAAATGAGGGAGATATCCTTGTATTTTATTTTATACCATACGTGAAATCATACACGTTCAATTTCAGAGATTGCTTCTGGTCATTTCAAGAAAACGTACAAAAACCAGATCAATATTTTTCAAAAAATGTTTTGAAACCATCCATGCGAAAGAAAAATACCTTCAGTTTGGATAGAAAAGGAAAGGTGAACGGAAATAAATTGTTTCGGGAGCCAAATAGAATTTGTTTAAATTTAACATGAGACAAGATAAGAATTGTTTACCGTTAATTTATCATGGTCTCTTACAATCAGTGAATATATTGAATAGTGTGTCTTACCGTTCTCTTTCTCTCTGTCCGAAAATTTTGCTATCGTTTAAAAAAAATCTAAGCTACATAATTTCTTGCAGATATTCTAAAGTTTCTTTGCCATTCATTTCGTATTAGCTTTCTTTCTGAAAAATAATTATTTCTGTTCTTGGCAAATTATAAGTTTAGAGAATCAACGAAAAGCAATAAATTATCCGTAAATGAACTATAAAAGATAATATTTTAAAAAAGTTTTTGAGTGATTGAATGTAATATTTTGTGATGGTAAGTATTTCAAGAACTTTCGAATTTCGGGAAATTATAATTATTGTACATTTTCCCTTTTCTTTTCAAAATACATTTTAATAAAACATACTCTCACATAAGAGATTCAGTTAAAACAATATTTTTCTATGTAGAATCTTCATTTTTTTTAGAAAATTCAAAGAAACTCCTGATGTAATATGCATTATACAATATCAAAACGATTAACAAAATAAATTAATTGAGAGATAAAAGTAAATTGAATGTGAAATGTGCGAAAAGTATGAATATATGTTTAACACAGCAGACATATGTATTCAAGCATGTGTTTCGGTCATTCCGTTTAGTGACTATTTTTCACTAATTTATGGTAAGAATTATGCTTATAGCTGTTATTTCTAGCATGTCATTTGAGTTTTAGCATTTTCTAAAATTAAATTAATATTTAAATTGGAAATTTGAATCGTACTTTGCAAAATATAGTGTTTCAGAAATTTATTCGCAACTCTTAAGAATTCATTCTTTTGTGATATTTTTTACATGATCTAACAGAAAAAGAAATTATTAATATAAAAATAGTTCAATTCATTTGCCATTTTCGAATTCTGGTGTATGGTACACACACACACACACACACACACAC
>BMAW01113474.1:632293-653574 GCA_019974015.1 Nephila pilipes
TTGTCCAATTTCATTTATTATTTTTGAATTTGGTGTAGTGGTACACACACACACACACACACACACACACACACACACACAATACACACACACACACACAATACACACACAATAATACACACACACACACACATCACACACACACACACACACATCACTACACATATATATATATATATATATATATTATCATGAAAATTATTAGGATACCATCAATTTAAGGAAGTTTTGAGCTTTTAATTCACGTTTTATTTTAATATCGTTGGCCTTTGTTACATCAAAGTCGGAGCCAATCAAAGCAAATAAATTGAAATAAAAGCCAAAATAAAATAATAAACTACAAAATGGAAAAGCTTATTTTATTCGATGTTTCTATTTAAAAAATTTATATTCCATCCTAAAAAACTTTTCTACTAAATTATCTTGCATTCCTACCAAATGCGACATTAACAATGGAGATCTATGAATAACTTAGTCAGATATTGGTTCATAAAATATTTTTTTTTCAAGAAAGTAATTAATATAAAAAATAAAGTATTTAATAAACGAAGTAAATAACATAGAAATTTAGAGAGAATAGATTCTAATGAAATGTAAAATTTTAAAGAAATATCTTATAATTAGTTTTCCGATTTCTTTCTGCAAATTTAGCTTGCAATAATACGAAATTTCAAATAAAAACAATTGTAGGAATACATTTTATGGTAAATAGTTTTTTGAAAAGTATTGGTTAGTTTAATATTAAACTAATAAATATTTTAATACAATTTCAGATATTGCTAAAAAAAATATTTAAATGAGCATTTAAAGTATTATAAATCATCTGAAAACTCGGTATTATACAACATTGAATGTTTTAGAGAAACTAGTTCTTTGATTTGAATAAATTCAGTTTTTAATCGCATTTATACTTATTCCACTGTGTATAAGAATTATTAACAAAAATAAAAAATGATACGTTTTCATAAACTATATAAAAGCAATATCCTCCTTACATGTTTTATTTTTGTTTTTTAAATAGTGTACTATAATATAATCATAATAATTAGTTACTGAAAAGTAAATATATAATAAATTACATACAATATTAATACCAAACATGATATACTACAGCAATGAAAGTGTTTATAAATATGAGTAAAGTTTCAAACTTGTATCTGTTAAGAAAAAAATCTGTATTTAAATTCTACTGTTATATTTTATTCAGGCAATGAGGTGAATTAAATCTTAAAGTGTGATAACTTACTGATTGCCACAATGCTGCCATTTGTCAAAAGAACAAGAACGGTAGTTTTCATTCGCAAAAAATTATTCTACAATAACGCGTTATTTGATTCAAACATTAAAAGTGGTAATTTTGAGCCAACTATTTTCTTTAAACGAAAGACTATTGCAGCTATTGCCAAACTCTATAGAAATTAATAACTTTGATATATCATAGCATTATGTTTTATATAAACAAATCAGAAACCGAATCGTACATGCTATGCTGTAAACAGAGTGCTAGCTAATTTATGGTAGCTCACTGCATTTAATTCCAGCGTATTTAGCAGTGGTACGGCTACGCGGTACGGCGGTTGCATGTGCCGGTATACAAAAGGCAAAGTTTCTTGCCAGCGAAGGGCGTATGGTTTACGGTGGCAATGCACAGCAGGCTGCTACAAAAGCGGTATACCGGCAAGAACGGTTTGCATGGCAGGCAGCTGGCTTTGCTTTAGCGTTATATGGCGACGCTGTTTCTACGGGCTACATACAGCCTGCAAAGTGGTGCGAGCTGGCTTTATACGCGCGACAAGGCTGCTGTACTTTTATTTGTTTACGTGCAGGTACAGCAAAGTACATGTAAGTGCTTTTCTTTGCCGGTACGGTAGCGGCCTTTATTTCTACCTGCCTCTAATTTGCCTAATCACGTTTCATTTGCTGGGAGAAGTTGTTATTTACATCAATAAATCTCGATTAAGGTTCCCAAGGTTTGTGAAGAGAACGCCAATAGCCCAACGTTGGCAAGTTTAAAAACGGAAGATAAAGAATGAAATGATAAGAAGCATCGCTCTGGAAAATTCCTGACCATTTAATAAACTAAAGAAATGAAGCATAAATTCCTGCAGATATTTTGTTTCAGAAATATTATTTCAGAGACTAATTTAGAAAATGTAATAATAAATAAGCAGGTAACATTGGATGGATAAAAAACCATGCAGGAAAAAGCTAATTAGTTACTGATATAAATTATGAACTCGTGCAAAAGAATTGAAAAAAGTCGAAAGATTTAGCATTAATTTGAATACTTTGTAAGAGACAATACTAATCCACGATGGATCATTGCAATGTAGACAATATTTTAAAAGGTAAAACTATAAAGGTAACATAAATTTAATTTTCGAAAAAGAAGACTGAATTCCATACGGGCATCTTCTTAATGACACTAAATCACTCTGATGTAGCCATCAATGTTTTGGAAATAATGCCCACGTAAACTGGCCACTTCCGAAACACACGTGCTCAGTTCTAAGTTGAGGATAAGTCAATCACAAGAGGCCCATATCTTTTTTTAATTTTAAATGAAAAGAAATTTAAGATTTCAAACATGAAAACGACTCCGGCCATCGAACTCATCCTCTTCCTTCCATTTTACTGAAACTAAAACATACACTGAAGGGGACAGGAAGAGAGAGGGAGAAAAATGTAATCCATGGGTTTAAAAGAAAGGCGAAGAATGCTGGCGGTAAGAGTCTGAAGTCTAAAAGACTTTTTTTGCCGTTTTATGAGCGTACTGACAAAAAAAAAGAAGCAAACTCTTCCAGTAGATGGTACATTAATAAACGCTGGGAGGACTTATGTTTCATGAGGAGATCGGTGATATTGGCGAGGGTGAATGCAACGCCAAAACATTTTATTATAGATATTCTGGAAAAGAGAAAGCTATGATGTCTGGTGGGAACAATTAGAGGAATCTGTATCCACCCGGGAACCAGTTAGCAGACGAGATGGGGAGGCAGTGTATGATTTTGCTTGTTGCGTGCGGTGATTTTATTTTTTAGCTCTTTCCACCTAGTTACCGTAAGTGGTCCCTGAGGATACAGTTGGCTGCAGCAGCTGTACACTATAACAGCACAATACGAAAGAAAGTAACAAACAAAGCAAAGATAATATTTATTTGAAAAGTTTTGTCTATAGTAGATTACCATTCATCAGTGTTTTGCTTAACTGAGAGTGTTACATCTTTGGTACAGATTGGAATAATGAATTTGAAAAAATAATATATCTAAGATCTCACTTTAGAGATTTACATAAAGTTTGTACACAAAAGCCTTTTTTTTTACTTGATTATGAATACAATACAAAGTTCATATAAAACACCAAAAAATTATATCACCATCGCAGTCTGTGTGCCATAGTAACCCATTTAGTCCTGATAACCTAAGCTATTAAGTAAGAAAACTGCTCATTTCCGAAGAAAACAATATGACGTAATATATTGGTTATTTTGTAGGCATGATAGCTATAATTTTAATAAAAAAAAATTTAAACTGTGCATTTAAAGAAAAAAGACAATCAATTCAAATTGTACGGCCAAGAAAAAAATGCAAATACTTTTATACGGCGAGCAAAAGGCGGGCGGCGAAGCTCTGTTAAAAAAATAAAAAACAAAAACGATATTTCCAGTTAAAAAAAAAATGTTTAAAAGACATCACTGTAATAATTGGAAACATCTTTATCTCACCAACAAAAAAAAAACTCTAGATGCATTTTTATGGAGACAAAACTCATAAAATTGGTGACTTATACAAAAGAAACGCGATGAAGCTACGGCCCCTACTTATGCAACCAGAAACTATGAGATAAAAAATCTGAAAGCAAATCATAAATCATTTTCCCTAATTCCTCATTGATACTGGGAGAAAAGTTTTTTCTTAAAAAAAAAAAAAAATCTTTTATATATATATATTCTTATTTTCGATCTTTTTTTAGCGCGGAAGTCACCAAAAGTATAGAAAAAAGAAGGAATTTTTCGAGACTGTATTCCGCTCCGTCGTTGAGCGTGAAATAAGCTCTTCTCTGTCGCGAATTCGTCATGTGGATTTAACGAGGCTGAGGTTTACAAGAAACGAGGTAAACTTTAGTCGTCTAAAAGTGTCCCCTTAAGAAGAGGGAAGAGAAGCAAAATAGAGACAAGGAACGTTTGTGACCTCTGCGTTATTACATTGTTGTGTGTACCTGAATGTTGCTGCTTATTAGATTTTTTTGGAACCCTGACAGATTCAAAATTCAAAACCTGGAATAATTTCAGAATAACACTCTTCGTTATGCATTTTGCACCATACGATATTTCTGTGTAGTAAACAAATATTTAAAAAAAAAAGCTAATGGAATTTTGCTTTAATTCATAATGTTCCAAATTAGTACATTATCTAAACAGACTATTTTTCTTGGACAACTTGTTTCTAAAATTTATCGTTCCTTTTTATTTTATTGAATTGATAAACGAATCCTTAAAATTACTAGCGTGTACATTAGTTTTGTTTAGTTTTTTCGTTGTAAAAATTATATATTATTCAAAGAGTAATTATATATAAATATTTATACTACTGAGTCTATAACTTCATTTAATTTTTTTTTTTTCACAATAATGTAGAAGATTCAAAATTTTAAAAGTACAACAACATATTTTTAGAAATATTTCTATGTAACTTTAAAATTAGTATATCCAGTAATGTTTATTACAACAATGTTTTGATAATAACCTAATCTCTCAGATAAACCATTTAGGTATAACTTGATTTTTATAAAAAAATTAATTTTTCTGTAAAAAATTATATCTTCTACTCCGTTAGAAATTATTTAATTTGGTTTTGTTACTTAAAGACAGCTAGCTGTATTTTACTTGCCACAAAATCTATAGAATATTTTTTACTTCAGTGTTTTATAATTTGTTTTGAATTTTAATATTTAATGAAATTAAATGCAACTTGTTACACCATATTTTAGAGAAAATATATCTAAAGAAAAAAATGAATGTTGAAGCTAATGAGAAAAGAATAATGTATTTACATATTGAATATGCCATTTTATAAATAACTGCGACATGAGTTTATAAATAAAAACTCTTGAAAAATTATGTAAAAGGAGGGAAAATACAGTTTTCAAAGCTGCATTTTACAGTTTCTCTTCAACATTTCTTTATTTCAAGACATCCAGAAAATGTCGCATATTTCATTAGTCCTCCTATTAGCGCGGTGTGGAATCTATGAGTAGAAAGGCTCCAGATCTTATATCATCCTCGCCTACTGACCTATACATGTAGTTGATCTTAAATCTTTTCTATAATGTATCATTTGTAGATATTTTAAATTTTTTTTCAGATTTTTTATTTAAAGCCATATTTAAAAAACATTCATTATAGAATTTTTATTATCAGAAGATTATCAGTTTGAATAATAAATAACATTTAAAGAAACTATAAAATTGTAATGCCAAAATAGTGAATAAATAATTTTATTACTTAATCGTATCAATTGTCCTAAATCCTTTGATTTTAACAATTAAATCCACATATAGCCTTTAATATACAATTGTAATGTTTTAATTATATTAAAACATGCTTAACTTTAGGATATCTTCCATTATATAAATAATACTATCAACCCAAAACATATTAACATCTAGTAATAAAAAGGCATCTAAACGAATGGTTTTATTATTTAAACATACAGTCATATCATCACAAGCTTTTGACATGTCACGTATCAAATTTTATCGCATCTTATTATAAACAAAACATGCTAAGGCTTTTTTTAAACGACCGAAATTTAGCTGATTTTAATGCATTATAATGTCAACAACTGAAAATTAAGAGATAGCCATACTTCTGCACCCTGAATTAGTTGCGACATATTTCACGTCATCTTTTTTTTCCTTCTTTTTTTTTTTTTTTAACTATTTTAGGTTCTTGTCAGAGCACCGCCAGCAGTAGACTTAACTGTAAAGACGTTTCTGCGCATCTTTCTATTCTGGCTTTTCCCAACAGAGGGAAAAAAAAAGGTATCGCTGTTTTAATTTTTTCGCGGCAGCTGCCGTTCGAGAAACCGCGCCTTTGACTTCTAGATTTCAATATTTTGTAAGCGGCTTGATAGAATTATCCTTTCTAGTTAAAAGTAAAAAAATAAAATAAATTTAGCTTTTTGTCTGTTGAAAAAACTGTTTAGTTGCATGCAAAAGTTTAATGTTTCGAGTCATTTTGTTTGGTTTTTTATTGTTACAGTGATTGATAATGCAGGTAGCTTTCTTTGTTCAAGTCTTTCAATTGTCTTGGTTGATATATTTGTTTTGTCTAGGACTCTTAATGTGTTTTCTTTTTTTTGTGTGTGTAGAATCCGGTCAAGTTCAGTTTGTGTTTTAGCCATTATTTGAACCTCAGGAACATAGAAAGCAGAAAGAAATAAATGTTGCTTAAGAAAAGTTTATTTATTTTGTATCAAAAACTGGCATTGGGGCTTATATATGGGAAATCAGAAATATATGTTATTGAAATAGCTAAACAGACATATCAAATAATTTTAATATTCCGAGATAGATTTCAAATTTAAAAAAATTTAATTTATTTTTTTAAAGAAAACACAAAACACAATCTATATTTTAAATTAAATAGTACTAAATATTTAATATTCGATACTGAATACAAATTTGAACATTATTAATTTCCACAAAATGAACATAATATAAATAAAGTTTTTTATTTCTACTTTCAATAATAGCAGAAAAATCTTAAAAAAATACATAGTTAATTTTTCTATAAAATTTTCTTTCTTAAAAAAAAAAACATATGTTTAACTATAACAGTGAAGAATATGAGACCCCAATTTAAGAACTATTTAATGAAAAGTTAAAGATATGGTTCACAACACAAAAACCTTTTAATTCTTTTAAAGTTTGCAATTTTATCTATCGTAATATTTGTAATATTGACTTTATATAATCTTAGAGGTCATATAAAATAATCTTCCCTAGCAAAAATCGTGGGCAAGAAATAGATCTGCCAGACCCATAGCCAAATAAATATACACAACAGAAAGTACACATAATACACACACACACACACACACACACACACACACACACACACACACACACACACACACACGAATATATATATATATATATATATATATATATATATATAACAGGACAGGCGTATATAGGACAGGTGTTCTCGGCTTCAAGCACCATGCTGGCAACATTAAAAAAATATCACTAAAATTTTATTTCATTGTTTTCTTTTATAATTTCTAAAGCCCTCCTGAACATTATTTACTTTATTAGAACAGATTTCTGAAATATTATAAGGTTATATATAAATTCATATGTTCTCAGTCTCATAGAGTTCTTAGGCAACAGTAACTACTGAAAGTCTGCTAATAAATCACATTATTCAGATATCTATTGCGTGATCAATTCGGATTTTTCCAATATCTAAGCGAGACAATATATAATCAATTTTTAGAAATTTCTATTAATCATTAAGTGATTGACTAAATATTCTTTCTATTGCTTTTTAATCTACTGTATTCTTTTTATCATAAAAATATGTCCGAAATTTCTTTATCAAATAATTCGTTCCATCTATTTCGGAAGAAACATAAGAAATCAGCTTTGATAACTATTCCAATATCTTACACATAAATTCTGGCAATAAATATACCAATGTTGATAATTTAAAATTTATTATGGAATAATTTTTTTAACTATAATAGAATGATGAATGAAAAGGAAGCCTAAAAAAATATGGTTTATATGTATAGATGTAATAAAGATAGCATTCCCCTTAATATATGTCTTCTTTTCCTCTCAACGACTGTACGACTATTGTATTAGTATTAAGCAGCGGCAAAATGGCGGCTGCCATGGCCACGGCGAAGGAAGTTTGTTTCGCTGGCTTTTCGCATAGCTACTTTGGCGTTTGCAAAAGGCGGACGGCTGCAATGGCAACGGCGGCGGCGTACTGCCGCGGCGGGCAGCGCTGCTGCTGCCGCAGGCCAGCGGAAGTGCAGGCGCTGCAAGCATTAAGTGTTAAAATGCGTTTTAGCCAGCACCTTTACGTTTTTACAGTGTTTTACGGGCGTTAAAATGTTTAAGCGGTTGCGAAAGGCAAATGCTGTGCGTATGCGGGACAAAGCGGCAGCAGCAAGCGCGTGCAGAAAAATTCCCATTAACGAGCAATTATTACTCCTTTTAATGAGATAAATCTTTCATTATCGTGGTTTTGGGGAAAGGCATGCTAATTATCTAGTTCTTGCTGTTAAAGAAAACTTCTGCTTGGTGATATACATCGTCTAACAAACTGACATTGTATACTTATAATCTAATGAGTCCTCTGATAGTTTTAGATTAAACTTTTAAAATCCCAAGTCTTTCTTCTGACAAATAAGTAAGTGCTTTGAATTCATGAATGTTTTATGTAAAATAAGTAAAAGTTCTCCGAGAGCTTTCTGGTAGAATGTAGTTTGATCTAAATACATTTTCGTTGTTTTATTAAACATATATAATTTAACAAATACTAAATTAGCTAAATTTATGACATCGGCAGCTTCTGAAAGACTCATTGTTACTTATAAAATTGTGATTAATCTAATTTTCTTCATAATTTGTTGAGATTTGTTACTTGCTATTTATATTCTGAACTTGGGAATGTTTTTAAAAAACATTTGAATGAAAAATAAGGTGATATAAACTGCAAAATGTTAATAAAAAAACAGAATTTATGCTTGAAATTTGTTCGATTACTGCTGTAACATCTTTATTCCTATAATATAATCAAACATTTCAAGCGTTCGTTATTAGTGAGAATTAATTTTCAACATTTCTGTTTATATGTCTTATTTTAAGAAATATTAAATTTTTTTTTTTCATAAACAGGGAAGAAAAAAATACATTCATAAGTATTTAAAATAAAAAAATTGAAATAAGTTTCAAGATATTTCATAGATAGTTTTGGCAAATAATTTTTTTTTTTCAAAATGGCTAACGAAAGAAAACAAATTGAGTGAGATAACATATAAGATGATATTAGAAAAACAAAGCTGTTGAGAAAGCATGAGTTCTTTGAAAGTTTCAAAATGGCTATTATGTGAATGATATAGGCGAAGGAGAGAAACATATAAAACATATTTTCTTGTAATCTGCATTATTTTAAATTTCATAATAATTTTAATAGTTTTTAAGATTCTCTTCTTTTTCAAATGTGTAATTTTAATAATGACATCTATTTTTAATGTTAAATGAATATCATGGTGACATATTCAGAATACGAATAATGCAGAGTAACTCATGAAGAAAGAAAAAAAGGATCTCTATGTGATTGATTTATGTTCTGACCCGAAATTTGAGCCATCGTAATGCTGAAATCAATCAAAGGACAGGTGATAAGAAAAACGGAGAATGGAAAGAAAAAAAAGAATGTGCACTTGAGAAGAGGAATTAATCACTAATTCAATAAGACAAGTATTTTATTAGGGAAGCCAATGTGAAGTATGCACTAGATCAAAGGACATTCTTTTGAACTCATGAATATGCACACAAACAAAAAAAAAGGTATTCTGAAAAAAATAATATAATCATTATTTGCCAGGAATGTAATAACGGTGAATTAGTTTCAAATGCCACTTAGACTGTCATGTTTATTTTTCGTGTACTTATTTTCATAACTTGTCGATTTTCATTCCGTAATTTCTTTAACTAAAATATATAGAAAATACTTTTCTCCTATATGTGAATGCATTTGTTGAAAATTAAAAAATAAATTATCTGAATGAAAGGTGTATATATATATATATATATATATATATATATATATATATATATATATATATATATATATATATGTGTGTGTGTGTGTGTGTGTGTGTGTGTGTGTGTGTGTTAAAAGCAAATAAACATTAATATACTATTATATACGAGAGAATGAAAGCTCAGTTTGAAACTAAACAGAGTTATAAAAAAATTTGAAAGTGAAAGTAAGATAGTAAATAATTTAAAAATTATCAATCATTAAAATTTTAAAATAAACTTACATTAAAAAATACAAAGAAAATAATTACACAACAGTTAGTAACAAGAAGGATATAGAATAAAAAAGTAACATAAGTCAACTGAAAAAAGAAACCTTGAAAAATAACAAAAATAGATATAGCTGTAAATATTGGTTACTAATTTTATGATAGTGGACATTCACTTCAACATATGATTAATCAACTTTACAATCAGCAATATAGAAGTCTAAAAAACAAAGGTTTTAGTGCTATGTTTTAAAATTTCATATTAAAAAAATCTATATTGGTCAATTTAAAGTTATTTTGTATTTTAATTATCAGAATTAGCTTAATATTATTACTTACTGATAAAATGGCATTATATTTTTTTTTTATCAACAAACACACAACACCACCAAATGAAATTTGCTAAAATGCCGTGATTCATATTATCATTTCTACTTATGTTATTTTATGAACGAAACCATGTTCAAAAATAAATGAAAATAAAGAATTGTTTTTAAAAGAAGTATGCAATGAATGTAACTGATATGCGCTGTGCCTCATAACTTGAGCAAGAATTTTATGCAAGTAGAAAAGCTACAGGTGATAAAAAAACACTAGTAATGAAAATTTTCGAATAATTCTTATTAGTAGTAACTTGTTTTGCTTGTGCTAACCTGATTTCAAAAATTAAAATGAGCTATTGAAGATAGATACTGAATTTTCAAGGCAGACCGAATATGATCAAAGCAACTGAACTTACAAATCATTTTCTAAATAAATGCGAGAACCTTAAAGTTCAATTTAATTTATTCTTGCTGCTGCTTTATTATTCTTCATGGTGGGTCTTTAGGTGAAATCTAGGATTCTAATCTAAAGTTTGACTTGAATATTCTAGCAATGAAGCGAAGTGGCATTAATCACAACAATACTGTGAACCTTAAATTAGCAAAATAATGAACAGTTCTCATAAAGGAATTACTTTTTTGATACAGCCTAAAATTAATGTGACAATTGTGTCGTACCGGAACAAAATTAAAGTATCATAACTTAAAAATCACGAATAAATAACCAAGATAATTTAAGACAGACTTTAAATTTATTTTGGCAACAAGAATGATTATCACTCTTAAAAAAATATAATTGTTCAACAAAACATGCCTTTGAAAACTTAAGCACTTTAAATGCAAATTTTCAAATACCGACGCTGCATTATTAAAGGTTTATTTATATTTCTTCGAAAACTCCTATAATTTGCAGTAAGAGGCTGAGAGCAACTTTGAAATAATATAATATTACTTAAATTTTCCGACTTTCTTACGATAAGAATAGCTAGATTCTGTTCGAATTTTTTTAGTCATTAACTCTGGAAATATAAAACTTAATAATGGCTTTTTGTTGAGATAATACTAGTATTTGAATTAATTTTAACTTCTTCCTGATAAGCAACATCTATCTTACTGACCATTTGCAAAGAATTTTTACGAGGCATTATTTTAAATCTTCGAATTTACTCAAAAGTAGCGGTCTTCAACCTGTGGCCCTCGGTTTCATAAGGTAACCTATTGATAGCATTTCAGCTGTCCGGAAATTTGATTTTGAGGCAATTTCAAGAAAAACTGTTTAGTAGCTTTTGTCGTCACTGCCCCTTTATTTTCTGTTATTCTTAATAATTAAAATATTTGAATTGACATAGTTTGATTTCCATTTGAGATATCATTTTATGAAAATGACAAATTTTAAAAAAATTCACTATATTTTAAATATTTTTTATTGACTGTTGAGTTTTATAAAAAAAATTGATCTTGGAAAAAAATTTAGAAATTTTTGGAGAAAGGATGGATTCTACTCTACAGTTTTGCAATACTTGTCAATTTTTCCCTACAGCTCGCCGAAGATGATCTCTCGAGCATGTCGCTACCATATAAACGGTGGAGGGGAATAAATATAGAATTCTATTTCTCCTCTTGTGTCAACTGCAGTCAAACGGATAGTGGATGTAAACATTTTGTATAGTAGGTGATAGCAGGTTTGTACAGCTGATTTGTTATTAGATTTCACTCATTCAACATTCGGAAGCTTTTATAGTCTTTGAAATTATGCACAATGGGAAGCTGTGATGACAAAAAAAAAAAAAAAAAAAAAAAAAAGGAAGAAAAAAAGAAAAGGGGATAAGTGCTGATTTTTCAAGAAAAAGTTGAACATTAGAATAAGCTACTTACTTTTATTTGCAACGATAGTATAGCTGTGATGAAAGAAAACAACATTAAGAGACATTATAATACGAAGCACAGTGGAAATATTCCGCATTGTATAGTCATTTTCTAAGTTTTAAGATGAATAGATTAAAATCAAAGCTTAATTATCAGCAGTCTTTCCCAGAGAGCGAATAAAAGAGTCTGAAAATAATATCCGAGGTCAGCCATATGCTGATAACAGAAAAACAAGGCTTGGGAAAACTTTCGTTGATTGAGTATTTGTAAAATAAATGTCTTTAGAGTGCATTTGAAGTGTTTTGTCTTATCACAGACTCAAGAAATATAGTAAATTAGATTGCCTTGGTGCAAAGCGTGGAGGATACATGTAAACGGATATATTCAATAAATTAAAAATATAAATAGAAAACAATTTTAGTTTTATATCAGAAGTGAATGATGAATCAATGGATGCAAAAGATGGATTATTTGTTATTCATACAGGCTTCATAATCAGAGGAAGAAGAATGTCTTGCATTCAGCAAAGTGGCTGCTTGGTGCCGGCGTTCGTGGCGTGCGCAAGTACGCAAGGCGTTTGCAACGCGTATGCTGTACGGCGCGGGCAAAAATGCGCGGCAAACCCGGCGGGCCTGCAGCGCGGCGGAGGAGCTCTGCGGTATCTTTACTTTGCAGCGCTCGCGGCCTGCTGTGCCGATGCAATGGCAGTTTACGGTATGTTGCGTGGCGTTTTGCAAGGCGCGGGCGGCGTATGCTGCGCCAGGTAGCGTGGCACGGTTTGCCATATGTTTGTTCTGCGTATAAAGGCTTCATGGAAGTGCTGTATTTCGGAAGAAACATAAGAAATCAGCTTTGATAACTATTCCAATATCTTACACATAAATTTAAAAGTAATAAAATATACCAATGTTGGATAATTTAAAATTTATTATGGAATAATTTTTTAACTATAATAGAATGGATGAATGGAAAAGGGAAATTTTCCAAAAAAATATGGTTTATATGTATAGATGTAATAAAGATAGCATTCCCTTAATATATGTCTCCTTTCCTCTCAACGACTGTACGACTATTGTATTAGTGTATTAAGTTATATAATATTTTTGTTAGCACTCTACGGATATAGATTGCTCAAATTTTGTTTAAATGACCATCTTACTTTAATGAGTCTATTTTTGAAATCATCACACTTCCAATCACCGATTTAATTTCCCTTTTCTAGTGATTTCAAATAACCTCGATAATTTTTTTATATAAAAATGTTTTGATCCATTCTGGCATCAAACACTTCAAGCAGAATTTTTGTTGAACTATGATATAACATTTTTTTCATATAAAAATCAGTTCACATAATATCACTTTATTGTCAGTTCTAACAAAGACAACTATTTTTAATTTAAAGGCAGTTACATAATTATCATAAGCCAAAATAAGATCAGTATGTTTAAAATCGTTGTTTCCTTAAACTTCAATGAACTTCCCTGACCAAATTCTTTAACAGTTATTTTCAGATTTTACGTTTAGAGTAATTGTTTGTTTATTTTGGCTCATACTATTTCTTTCAATGAAAAATAAACAAATTGCTTGTACATAAGGATCAAAATGTTTTCTAAGCCGTTATACTTGGATTCAGTAACAAACTAAATCTTGGGCAAGCTCAAAGGTATAAAAATTTCATTAACGAGCAATTATTACCTTTTAATGAGATAAATCTTTCATTATCGTGGTTTTGGGGAAAGGCATGCTTAATATTCCAGTTCTGTTGTTAAAGAAAAAAACCGCTTGGGTGATATACATCGGTCTAACAAACTGGACATTGTATACTTATAATCTAATGAGTCCTCTGATAGTTTTAGATTAAACTTTTAAAAATCAAGTCTTTCTTCTGACAAATAAGTAAGCGCTTTGGAATTAAGTGAATGTTTTATGTAAAATAAGTAAAAGTTCTCCGAGAGCTTTCTGGTAGAATGTAGTTTGGTCTTAAATACATTTTCGCTGTTTTACTAAACATATATAATTTAACAACATTAAATTAGCTAAATTATGACATCGGCAGCTTCTGAAAGACTCATTGTTACTTATAAAATTGTGATTAATCTAATTTTCTTCATAATTTGTTGGAGATTTGTTACTTGCTATTTATATTCTGAACTTGGGAACGTTTTTTAAAAACATTTGAATGAAAAATAAGGTGATATAAACTGCAAATGTTAATAAAACAGAATTTATGCTTGAAATTTGTTCGATACTGCTGTAACATCTTTATTCCTATAATATAATCAAACATTTCAAGCGTTCGTTACTAGTGAATTAATTTTCAACATTTCTTGTTTATATGTCTTATTTTAAGAAATATTAAATTTTTTTTCATAAAACAGGGAAGAAAAAAATACATATTCATAAGTATTTAAATAAAAAATTGAAATAAGTTTCAAGATATTTCATAGATAGTTTTGGCAAATAATTTTTTTTTTCAAAATGGCTAACGAAAGAAAACAAATTGAGTGAGATAATATATAAGATGATATTAGAAAAACAAAGCAGTTGAGAAAAGCATGAGTTCTTTTGAAAGTTTCAAAATGGGCTATTATGTGAATGATATTAAAGTAAGGAGAAAGTCATATAAAACATATTTTCTTGTAATCTGCATTATTTTAAATTACAGAATTTTTTAATAGTTTTTAAGATTCTCTTCTTTCAAATGTGTAATTTTTAATAATGACACTCATATTTTTAATGTTAAATGAATACTACAGACATACCAGAATACGAATAATGCAGAGTAAATCATGAAGAAAGAAAAAAGGATCTTCTATGTGATTGATTTATGTTCTGACCCGAAATTTGAGCCATCGTAATGCTGAAATCAATCAAAGGACAGGTGATAAGAAAACGGAGAATGGAAAGAAAAAAAAAAAGAATGTGCACTTGAGAAGAGGAATTAATCATTCAATTCTAATAAGACAAGTATTTTATTAGGAAGTCAATGTGAAGTATGCACCAGATCAAAGGACATTCTTTGAACTCATGAATATGCACACAAACAAAAAAAGGTATTCTGGAAAAAAAATAATATAATCATTACTTGCCAGGAATGTAATAACGGTGAATTAGCTTCAAATGCCACTTAGGACTGTCATGCTTATTTTTCGTACTTATTTTCATAACCTATCGATTTTCATTCCGTAATTTCTTTAACTAAAATATAGAAAATACTTTTTCTCCTATATGTGAATGCATTTGTTGAAAAATTAAAATAAATTATCTGGAATGAAAGGTGTATATATATATATATATATATATATATATGTGTGTGTGTGTGTGTTAAAAAGGCAAATAAACATTAATATACTATTATATACGGAGAGAATGAAAGCCTAAGTTTGAAACTAAACAGTTATAAAAAAAAATTTGAAAGTAGCAAGATAAAATAATTTAAAAAATTATCAATCATTAAAATTTAAAAATAAACTTACATTAAAAATAAAGAAAATAATTACACAACAGTTAGTAACAAGAAGGATATGCAGAAGAAAAAGTAACATAAGTCAACTGAAAAAAAAGAAACCCTTGAAAAAATAACAAAAATAGATATAAAGCTGTAAATATTGCTACTACCTTATGATAGTGGTTATCTACTTCAACATGTTTTACTAATCAACTTTTGCAATCAGCAATATAGCTCAAAAAACAAAGGTTTTAAGGGCGTTTTAAAATTTCATATTAAAAAATTACATGGTCAATTTAAAGTTATTTTTTTGTAATTTAATACTGTGAATTAGCTTAATATTATTACTACTGATAAAATGGTATTATATTTTTTTTTTATCAAACACAATAACAATTACCAATGAAATTTTAAGTAAATGCCGTGATTCATATTAATATTTTCATTTATGTTATTTATAGAAAGCTACGAAACCATGTTCAAAATAATGAAAATAAAGAATTGGTTTTTAAAAAGAAGTATGCAATGAATGTAACTGATATGCGCTGTGCCTCATAACTTGAGCAATTTTAATATGCAAGAAAAGCACAGGTGATAAAACACTAGTAATGAAAATTGAATACCTCTTATTAGTAGTAACTTGTTTTTGTTTGTAAGCAACCTGATTTCAAAATTAAATGGAGTTTATTGAAGATAGATATCGGAATTTTCATACGCAGACCGAATATGATCAAAGCAACTGAACTACAACTTATTCTCTTTTCTAAATAAATGCGAGAACCTTAAAGTTCAATTCCATTTATTTTGCTGCTGCTTTATTATTCTTCATGGTGGGTCTTAGGTGAAATCTAGATTCTAATTTAAAGTTTGACTTGAATATTCTAGCAATGAAGTTAGCGGCATTAATCACAACAATACTGTGAACCTTTAAATTAGCAAAATAATGAACAGTTCTCATAAAGGAATTACTTTTTGGATATTGTGCCTAAAAATTAATGTGACAATTGTGTCGTACCGGAACGAAAATTAAAGTATCATAACTTAAAATCACGAATAAATAACCAAGATAATTTAAGACAGATCTAAATTTATTTTTAAGTAACAAGAATGATTATCATCACTCTTAAAAAATATAATTGTTCAACAAACATGTTTTGAAAAACTTTAAGCACAAATGCAAATTTTCAAATACACTGACGCTGCATTATTAAAGGTTTATTTATATTTCTTTCGAAAACTCCTATAATTTGGTAACAGTAAGAGGCTGAGAGTAACTTTTGAAATAATATAATATTACTTAAATTTTCCGACTTTCTTACGATAAGAATAGCTAGATTCTGTTCGAATTTTTAGTCATTAACTTGAAATATAAACTTAATAATGGTTTTTTGTTGAGATAATACTAGTATTTGAATTAATTTGTCTCTTCCAGATAAGCAAACATCTATTCTACTGACCATTTTTAGTAAAGAATAATTTTTACGAGGCATTATTTTTAAATTGAATTTAATTTAAAGTAGCGGTCTTCAACTCGTGGCCCTCGAGCCATAAGTGTCCCGCTGATAGCATTTCAGCTGTCCGAAATTTGATTTTGAGGCAATTTCAAGAAAAACTGCCTAGTAGCTTTTGTCGTCACTGCCCCCCCCCTTATTTTCTGTTATTCTTAATAATTAAAATATTTAATTGACATGTTTGATTTCCATTTGAGATATCATTTTATGAAAATGACAAATTTTAAAAAAATTCACTATATTTTAAATATTTTTTATTGACTGTTGAGTTTTATAAAAAAAATTGACTTTGAAAAAAATTTCAGAAATTTTTGGAGAAAGGATGGATTCTAATTTCTACAGTTTTGCAATACTTGTCAATTTTTCCCTAACAGCTCGCCGAAGATGATCTCGAGCATGTCGCTACCATATAAACGGAGGGGGAATAAATGAGCAGAATTCTATTTCTCCTCTTGTGTCAATCAGTAGTCAAACGGACAGGTGGATGTAAACATTTTGTATAGTAGGTGATAAGCAGGTTTGGTACAGCTGATTTTAAGCTAGATTTCTCACACTCATTCAACATTCGGAAGCTTTTATAGTCTTTGAATGAGTGCACAATGGGAAGCTGTGATGACAAAAAAAAAAAAAAAAAAAAAAAAGGAAGAAAAAAAAGGAAAAAGGATAAGTGCGATTTTTTCAAGAAAAAAGTTGAACATTAGAATAAGGCTGTTTACTTTATTTGCAACGATAGTATAGCTGTGATGAAAGAAAACAACATTAAGAGACATTATAATACGAAGCACAGTGGGAAATATTCTGCATTGTAAGGTCATTTTCTAAGTTTTAAGGTGAATAGATTAAAATCTAAGCTAAATTATCAGCAGTCTTTTTTCCCCAGAGCGAATAAAGAATCTGAAAATAATATCCGTGTCAGCTACATGATAACAGAAGAAATTGCTACGCTTGGAAAACTTCTTGATGATTGAGAGTTTGTAAAAGAATGTCTTTAGAGTGCATTTGAAGTGCTTTGTTCATCACATACTCAAGAAATATAGTAAAATTAGATTGCCTGGTGTAAAGCGTGGAGGATGTTGCAACGGATATATTCAATAAATTAAAATATAAATAGAAAACAATTTTAGTTTTATACTGTAGCGAATGATGAATCAATGGATGCAAAAGATAGTTTTATTTAAAGCGTTCATACAGGCTTCACAGTTGTAGAGGAAATAGCCAATGTCTTTGCATTTAAAGATGAACACGAAGAAGTGATTTGTATTCGAGTCTGACACAAACTGTGCTAAAAAGGCTAGTTAGACTTCAGCAATATGTCTACTATAACCACAGATAATACTATATCTATTGCTGGAGAGAAAATAAAAGTAAACTCATTACTAAAATCTGATGTGAATTCAAGTGGGAATAATACTATGAGGATTTTCCTCTGTATCATCCTCTATGAGGATTTTCCTCTGTACCATGAAAATTTGTGCAAGAGATCCTTCTCAGACTTAGAACATGAATGACTGTTGTAGTAAAAGTGTACAATTTCATCCGGTCAAAAGGACTTAATCACGAGTAGTTCTTGAATGATATAGGATTTGAACATGGTGATGTGTTCTGTATTACACAGAAGTACGTTGGATGGAGACGAGGAAAGATGCTTCGGTGCCTATATTCTTTCAACAGATAAGTTTAACAATTAATGGAATTCAAAGGGAAATCTATTCACGAGATTAATGTTGAAAACTGGTTGAGAAACTATGCATTTCTTGTCAATATTACAGGTCATCTCAATGATTTGAACTATCGCTTACTGAAAAAGATCTACTCGTTCATTATCTTTATGACTCTGTGAAAACTTTCAAGACGAAATTATTTCTATGGTAAAGTCAGTTATTAAATAAGAATTATAATTACTTTCCAAAATTGTTAGTGTGTATGAAGAATTCTACAACATGAAATTCAAATAATTATGTACAATGTACACTGGTGTTCAATATTAAAAAAGTTTCCATATTTTGCTGAATTTCATGAAAATAACTGAACGAAATGAAAAATACTGTTTCAAAACGAAGATGCATATCTTGTACGTCGAATACATAAGAGTATACGAGTATTGGGGTGAAACTAGTCGAAACACAGGATTTATAAGCGCGGGTGCCAAAATCCGCATTTCGTTCCTTAACACATTTCGCCGAATTTCGTGGTGTTTTCTTGCAGCAATTGCTTAAATTAAAATTCAAACAATAAAAATGAGTAATGAGCAAGATTTAGGTGATCGAATAAGGTGACGAATAGTGGTAGGCTAGAAGCAGGCCAGTCTAAAATCCAGATTTGCAGAGAATTCGATTCAACGCCCAGAGTCGTTTCCAACTTATGGAAGCAGCTTAAGGATACCGTATCCGTCGAACGAAAGTCTGGGCAAGGTCATCCAAGAGGCTTGACGGTCAGAGAAGATCATCATTTGTCCATTATAGCAAGACATAACAAGGATTCTTCAACTCTTCAGGTCTTTCATGAGTTATATGCAGCCACAATAACCCTAGTTTCAAGGGTGACTATTTCTAGAAGACTTCAAGATAGAGGGCTGCTTGCAAGAAGACAAGTTGTTTGCGTCCTGATAAGTTCTGCGAACAGGAGATTCCTCTTAAAATGATGTAGAGACCATACAGATTTCAGCATGAATCAATGGGTGACCGTTCTCTTCACTGTTTAGTCCTGGTTCTGCTTAACCAGTGATTTTCACCATTCTTTCATATGGAAAGAAGAAGGGACCCACTCCTGCCCTCCAATGTCCAAGAAATTGATCATTACGGCAGCGGAGGCTTTATGGTACGTGCAGGCACCATTTTGGATGGCCGCACACACCCCTATATCTTTGAAAGAGGCACTACGACTCTTGAGAGGTGTAGGGAAGAGGGCTTCGAGTCCTATATCTGCCTTTTCAAGGGTCCAATTGGTCCTGATTTCCTTTAAATGAATGACAACCCGAGTAACATAGAGCTCAGTTTGGCGACCAATTTCTGGAAAGTGAGGATATTCAACGAATGTATTGGCCAGACTGATCTCCAGACTTAATTCCTATAGAGCAGGCCTGGAAAGCTCTGGGGAAGGCAATTGCAATTCGCAAGCCCCTTCCGAGAACCATCCAAGACCTGAAAACAGCGTTGCTCAACAAGTGGAACCATTTGCCACAGTAACTCATAAACTCCCTTATTTCCAGCATAAAATCATGTTTTGATTTATATGTAAGAGGGGACCATACTTCGTATTAACCATGCTATTTCAAACCTTGCTACTTCGATGAGTGTTACGCACGATAATACGTGTGTATTATAACTGTTGAATGATTATTTTTTTGTATTATATCAACTCTATGAACACACCAATTTTCATTAATATCTGTCCAGTAGTTTTAGAGATAATCAACCAAATCGGAAAATTCTCTTAATTTTGAACACCAGTGCATTTCATGTAGGAAAGAGGAATTCAAAAGCAGAATTTCCAATTTTCATGAGAATGTTCTTCTCGCATTTTTAGTAGAAATTGGAAGTGTTCAACCTGAACTTCAATTATAATTTATAGCTTTGCAGAGGGACTCTGCAGAAAACTGTAAATTTCATGAAACTTCTACATTAATTGATTTTTATTCGAAGAACGTGACCGAAGACAAGTATCCAGGAATTTATAAACATGCATTGCTTGTGTCTTTTATCTTTAGTAGTACCTACGTCTATGAACAGATTTTAGTAAAATAAAGAACATAAAATCAAGAACAAGAATGCGACTGACAAACAGACGTTTGGAGCAAATCTTACAAATTGCAACAACACAAATTAAGCTGGATATTGAAGCTTTAATCAATCAATAACAATAGTAAATCTCACATTAAGACTAAAGGAACTACTATCTCCTGGCAATAATATAAGTTTTTTTTTTATTCTAAATTTATTTTGTAACGTCGTTCTGTATAATCCCCTTCAGTTTTTTTAAAATTAAAAAGAATTGCAAAGTATTTTGACTCGACTTCGGTTTCACTTTTCTGGAATCATTATATATATATATATATATATATATATATATATATATATATATA
>BMAW01113474.1:653674-665807 GCA_019974015.1 Nephila pilipes
ATATATATATATATATATATATATATATATATATATATATATATACAAATTTGTAATACAATCTCTCTTGCCTTAGAATCAATTGTAGTCTTCCAAAAAAACTCCCTTTTTTACAATTAATTTTCTAACTACACTATTTTTTTGACAGACGTATAATTCGCCGATTTTTGTGAATTTATTGATGTGGACCTCGGGCATGAAAGGATGAATACCCCTAGTTTAGAGTGATAAAATAAAAAAATTCTGTAGTGACTCTTTTCTACTAAAAAAAACATTTATTTTAAGAATATATCACTAATACATCAGCAAAACTCTCAAATTTTAATTAACTCTTGTAATAAAATTTTTAAATAACAACGAAATAACTCATTAATTAAATCTTATTACATTCTTACGTAATTTGTTTGTCTTAAAGAGTTAACTCGTTCCGTTTTTAATATCCTTTGAAATTCGATGTGTTTGGTTCTCGATATGCCAAAAAAAAAAAAAAAAAGATATATGTGAAATATTCATAATATTTTGAAAACTGGCAAGCTTTTTTCTTCGAAATTGGACTTTTTTTACACTATTAGTAAATGCATAAATTTATCAAAGTCACTGAAGAAATGTATTACTCAAGCCATATAACTTCCTATACATGACGTTAGTTGAGACTTTATTGAAGTAATTGTTTTCCCCTTTTTTCTTCTTTACACTAAACACGAAAAAGTACAGTACATTTCTAATCAGGCCTGTCTGACTTTCTAAGTTTTTAATGCTTATATTTCCAGACAAAAGATGCCAAGAGATACTTTTTTCTGATTTTCTTAATGATTCGAGTCTTTTCTGCCAGAAAACCATTTTATATAGTTAATATAACTAACGCTCATTTCTCTACAGGATATACTTTTTTAAGCCACAATGTAGCTTCTGTATATTGAAAGAAATATATCTATTGTCTAACAAAAGACAGAAGACTGATGACTGGTGATCAATGGAAATCCACATAATTGCTTCAAGTTCTTTATATTTAATGGAATTTTCCAGAGATTAATGTTTGAATCTCTTTTGACACTTTCTATAGATGTATATAATACATTATGATATCTAAGTCATTCATGATTGAGAAAAAAATTGCTTTTCATGATTCTTAGATAAAAACACTTCAATTTATAAAAATGTACTTAAGAAAATGATAAATAATTGAGTTTCTTAATACACATCAGTGGATTATAATGCAATTAAGAACAGCTCTTAAAACTATGATCTTCTGATGATTTTTTTTCCATTAAAAATTCAATTATTTTTGGCTCTATCATGTTTTTTTACTATAAACAACGAGTTTCATTATTTTTTTTTTAAAATTTGCAGTTGCAATTAAAAGAATTTTAATGAAATAAGAAATAGATTTAGGAAGAGAAGAGATCTATTCTAATTAAAGTAAAATAAATGTCATTCTTGAGTATCATAAGTAAAATATGAATATATTTAATTTGTTTAAGGAAGAGAATATAAAATATTTTGTTGAATTCTGAATATTGCTCATAGATTCAATAAAATAAAATATTGCTTGAGTTTCAGAATAATTTTTTTAATTATGAAAAAGTACTTTATGCGTATTCTTAAATGACATTAAATAATAAATGTAATTATTATCCTATTAACGTGTAAAAAAAGAAATAAAATTACATAAATTATAGTTCTTGGAATCTATTAAAAGAGAGTTCTAATTTTTTTTTTTAAAAAATAGAATTTAAAAACTTCAAGACTGATTTTAGATTTAATATGTTTGGGGTTATTTTAGTAAATGAATATATAGTAATATTTCATAGTTTGAGTATATAATGTGTGTGTGTGTCACTTAAATTATTATTACAATCTTATTGTCAATTGTATTTAATGTGTCGAGAAAGTGCTACAGGAATTAAATTAACAATCTAATTACATTAATGCCATAAAAGCGTTTACAAAATGTATCAGCACTTATTACAATATATATAGTGCAAATGTGATCCAATTTTTCCATGTGATGTTAGTAGCTAATAAATACTTTTACTAAACCAATTAATTAATATTTATAATTAATTGTAAATATTTTTGAATCTCAAGCAACAATTTATATATATACTCATCTAAAGTTTATGGAATATTTATATTCTTCGAAAATGATTTTTTCACATTGACTAGAGAGTTATGTTTACTAGTTTATATTATTTGAAAACATTTATAATACGCTTGGAGCCCTTTTCTGGAAATGTAGAAAAGCTGATAAAGTAAGGGTGCATTATTATTACAGTTTATTTTGAAGTTCAGCAATTTTAAGAGCAGAAAAATTCTTATCTCTTCCTCTGGGCATTCTATTTCACAAAGTTGAAAACATGTTTGTTTTGTTTTAATTTTACTTTCCCCCTTTGTATGATATCAGTAAACGAGTTACTAGTTTATATAGTAAAATATTTTCTGAAATATTTTTTTCATACATTTATTTACATTTCTAAGCTAAACATACAAATACTGGAACCCTAGAGTGACTACGTTTTTATATTATGAAATTCGGAGCAAAGTGTGCGTAAAAATTATGTAAATAGAAGCTTGGCAAACTTTCAGAAAAACTATATATATACTTCTTTTCTTTAAAAATGAAATATTTGAAATATGTTGAAGAATTTTGATCAAAATTATTTTATACCTCAAAGTTATTTGATGAAATATGACAGTTGTTCAGAACCAAAAATTTTAATGAGAAAACTATGATTATTATCATTGTTTTAGAAAATGAACGTATTTAATTCAACACACGCATAGAAGATGGAAAAGAAATTAAAATAAGTATTTGCGTGGTAAAATGTCGAGTTTCGACTCAAAATTCATTAAAAAAATCATACACTGCAGTCTTCAGAGTATTTATAAAATGAATACATTTTTTTTATAAACAATACGATTTTGTTTATTTTCCCAACATCCACACCAAATTATGTGAAGACTTAGAAGACCAGTTAATTTAGTCATAAAAAGGATTCTCTTGTTCTTCGTTGCAGGTGAAACCAGGGATTGAACCAAATTCCAACTTAAATATCGCCAACTGTGGAGTGAGCGAACATTATAACTTATTAATTAAGATCAAATGTTTAGTAGTAACTTTAATTATCAAAATGAAATTGTGTCACTTTTAGGGAAAAAATGCTTAAAAATTGAGAAAATAATAAAATCTTTAAGCTGCAAGAATAGCGCCAATTTCTAAGTGAGTTAAAAAGGAAGAATTTAATAGCAATTTGCCATGTAACACAACAAATGTATTTCGTTATTCTGTATTTTTAATCGTGTTTTCATTTTCATAAAATAATTACAAATAATCGGAAATAATGACATGAATACCTTTATTGGGATTTTCCGTTAGAAACAAACTATTTTTATAAATAAAGTCTTTTATTGTAACCAGGAAATATAAATTAAATCTATTTTACAAATCGATTATGAATTATTTCAATCAAGCATTCTTATTAAACATCTTATAAATTTTAAATTATTGATTGAAATTCTGAAAACAATTGAATCCTATTTATAAAATATAAATAATTAACGCTCATAAGATTTATGAAGTTGACATTTTAAGTTCCTTTTCAGCGCAGAGTTTCTTCAAATGAAATGATAATCAAAAACCTAAATATAATATTTAGTAATGAAAAATATGTTGGGTATAACAATAATATTTCTATTAAATTTTATCTATTTTTTTTATTTCCATAAAATATACGTTTATTTAACAACAAATAATTTTTTCAAACCATAATTTTAAATTTCAAAAGGACTGAATATATACTTAAATTTGTTTAATTATATAGCCGTCCTCAAAGCAAGTTTATAAATATTCCAAGTACTTAAATCTGAGAATTTCGGAATGATATGTTTGGTCACAATGTATTTTATTGTGAAACAGTTAAGTAAGGGGTTAAAAATTATGAATCTTAAAAACATACAGGATTTTTTTTCTTGCATTAAGCAAATTTTAATTTATATATTTCTATGTTTATTTCATTCATGTATACTTATGTAAATAAAATAATTTTTAGAGCCTATTTCGCACGTTTACACAGAAAAAAAGGCTTCATACTTAAATAATTTACTGATTTTTTTTTTTAATTTTTTTTTTGTATGTGTTTGTATTCAGTATGAACAAAAGTTCTGATTCATACTGAATAACAATAAGATGCACAAATCGTTTTATGCATCAGTGACATTTTTATTAAGAAATAGAAATAATAAACATCTCTTTCCATAAGCTATTTATTAAAAATAGCGTCATTCAGTTATAATACATTTAAGATTACTGACTTAATCTCTTAAAGTTTCTTTTTGTTACATATATATATAATCACTTATGTAGACGAAGTACTTAATAATATTCTATTATATATGTAACAAATTCAACTTCAATTTAATTGATATGCATCTTGAGAAGAATAATTCTTTCAAAGTTGTGAACAATAGTCAGAAAGAAGTTTCTAAATGAAATAACCACTGTCAATATGAATAATGTCAAATTTCTTAAAATTTCTTTAACATCAAAATTACATAAGAAACCTACAAATTTAGAACAGTAACTCATGGTTCGAGTACTTATACTATTATTACAGATAAAACATAACAAAACATTATAGATAAGTTGGAGTGTACAACTATTATCAAAAATAGTGCTGATGACAGAAATAAATGGAAAAAAAACATACTTAAGTAACAAGGTTCTCTCAGTAAATCCTGACGAAATTCAAGAGATACCACTGGTAGCTGCAAAACTGCTTTATTTTTAGTATCATGACTAATAAGACGGCTATCTAAGTCTCAGTTATATCGATCACAGAGTTTCATTGTGCTTATTTAGAAAAAAAAGAAAAGAAAAAACTGAGTTTCGAGGGTGATTAGACACTTATATTTAAAAGGCTTTACACCGAAAGAGATCAAAACTGCGTTGGATGAAGTTAATAGAGCATCTGCTCCTGTGTTTGCAACTGTATTCAATTGGGTGACAGAATTAAAATGTCGCCGTACATTCACAAAAAATGAACCTCGTTTGGTACGCCCAGTGGAAGTGAGTACTCCCAGAAGGATTGACAAAATCCTCGATATGGATTTGAGTCATGGACGAATCAGAGAGTGCGAAATAAAGTAATTCATTGGCATTTCGCAAAGTACAATATTTTCACTATTACGTGAAAAATTGAGCGTCAAAAAATTCCCTACAAGATGGGTGCTACATTTGCACTCAGTGTAAAATGAACTTTATCAGGTTTTCGACTTGGAGGATATTTTGGCGCTTTTTCGTCACAATCCTGATGAATTCTGATTCAATAAATAACTTAGACGAAACGTGAATATACTGCTAACTTCTATGAAGAAATGTATAGTTAAAGCAGTGGGTATTTGAAGGAGAACGAAGTTGAAGAAAGAAAAGATGGTGGAATTGTGTGTGTGTGTGTCCAGCTAAGTGATGCTCATGATTTTTTGGAATGCACGATCTACACCGGTTACTTGGGATAAGAGAAAACAATAACAAATGAGTATTATGTGTCCTAATCTCACCGATTAAACAAAGAAATCAAGAACAAACATTCTCATTGAAAAAGAAAAAGATAATCTTCCATCTAGACAATGAGGGAGGGGGCACACCTTTGCAGTTTCGATGGAGAAAATCATGGAATTAAAGTTTGAATTATTACCACATTCACCGTATTCATCGGATTGGGCACCTAATAACGTTTTTCACTTCCAAACTTTAAAAAATTGCTCGTAAGACAACGGTTCACGTCAAATGAAGAGATCGTCGCACAGACAGATGCCTATTTTGAGGACCTTCCAAAGGTCTCACTTTTTAGATGAATTAAAAAAATTTAGAGGAACGTTTTTATGCAGAGCTAAAATTAAATTATATTGAAAAAAGAAAAAAAATCTACCTAAAATAATTTGTTTTCCACCTTTTTATAAGGACTAATTGGACGATCTTAGTATTTATAGTTATGACTTTAAAGTTATTTTTAATTCTATTGGTGTAGATGATCTTATTATAGTTCTAAAAGAGATTTATAAGAAGTGCAATGTTATTAAGGTATTATATATGAAAAATTTTAATACATGGTAAGTTAGTGTTTAAAGAAAATGTAATCTTTTTTGAAAATAATATATATGAACAAACAAAAAGTTATTCCACAAGGTGGTCTCACAAATAATTGTTAAGCCAAAAATTATCTGCATTATTATGAAGATAATTTTATGATAATAATAATTTTAGAATATTTAAATATATTGACGATATTATTTTCTCTTAGATTAGCAATAATAAAGATATTAAACCTTTTTATCCTGAATATTTTAATTTATTTGAAATTAATATGAATGAAAATGAAGGGGAAAATCTAGATATTTATTTAAAGTTATTAAATAATAAAATTTTGAGTTATACATATGAGAGAGATAAAAGAAATATGTTATCACTCGGGATGCATAAAGTTCCATTATTTAAGAGTTCATTGAGCATTAATACTTTCAGACATTTAACATATAATCGAATTTTGAGGAATATAAGAATGATGTCACAAATACAAGGGATTTATAATAATATGGATATACTTAAAAAAATATGTTTGATATACAGTTTTTTAAAAAAATTATGAGAAAATTAAAATGTACATAATTATTTCTTAGTTTATATTTTTATATTAAAAATGATTTAAAAATATTTATTTTTATTTTTAGGTATGTTTCTTCCTTTTTGTGTTAATTTTATTTATTTCTGGATTTAAGACTTTTAAAATTTAATTTTTTGCAATCGTATGATTTTTCTTTGTTACATGACAATGCTACATATGGTTTAAATGGCTGTGAATATTTGCAGTTCTGTAATGTGAAAATTCTGGTAAAGTTTTAATGTTATGTTGATTTTGTGAAGTAATTTTTCTTTATTTTTCAATAAACCACTTGATATAATTTATCATCAACTATATAATATCAATAACTAAATTCTTTTGTACATTAATTTATAAAGTAATAATGGAATTTTTATTAATATTGTTGGCTATATTGTTGCAATAACATTGCTATTATTTCTGCTATAATTGCTGCTATTTTTGTCACATTTCTTACACTTTATTCCAAGTCTGTTACAACTTGCCCTAACCTAGAGCAAATTGCGACCGCTGATTAATTAGGAAAAAGTATTTCTAGTGCTTAAATCAACAAAATTGACGAATGTTTTTGTGAGCATATGATGAATGCATAGTTTTGTTATAAAGTTATAATACAGAAATCGTAAATACATGAAGAAATATAAGCATTTTTCCAAAAACTTGTTACAATTTGACCCTATCCATCCTATTTAATTTTGTGTTATACATAGAAAATAATCATAAATAAAATACGTAACCTGACTTAACACTAAATCTATGAAATAAAGCTAAATTATTATCATTCTTAATAAGCAACTATGAAATAATTTCTTTACATCGCACATAAAAGCTTATAAACAATAATTGAGCACTATTTTTTGTTTATTCATATTTCAGCAAGGTGCATACTGTGTAAAAAAGAAAACTTCATGAATGTATATATGCTTTTTCATTTTACGCGTAACCCTGCACATAAAATATTGATTCAATACATAAACTGGCTTGAACTTTCAAAATACTTTCAGTATAATATAAAACGCTGCTTATTCTAACAAATAGCTGAAAAATAGATATTTATTTCGTTATGCTAAATTAAAAGGTGTTCTCGATATGAAAAATATCTCTTCGGGTTAATTAATATCATTCCATGTTTATTTTAGGTAAAGGAGAAAAACACGTGCGTTACCGTTGCATTTAAAAAGCCACACTAATACAAACAAAAAAAAATTCATAAGCAAAAATAAATTCAACATATTATCTGCTCTCAACGTTGCAAATTAAAGTTATAATATATACATACATACATATATATATATATATATATATATATGTATATATATATATTATAACGCTCCAAGGAGAACATTGGGACCGAACATGCAAATGATTAAACTTTAGTTTCCAATTAATGAATAGTGGGAGCTCCAGTGCATCGGAATCGCGCATTCAGCAGGTATATATAAGAAGCGATTCTCAATCGGATGGACAAAATTTCGGTTGCGTTTCGACTGTGGATATCTTATGTCGGCTGTAATAATGGCTCGCCGAATGATTCGCACATAGTATGCAGATGTCAGAGTTTGAAAGAGGTCTTACTATCGAAATGAAAGAGACTGGATGGACGAATCGAACAATCGCTCGACATCTGGGTGGAAGCGATGATGGTGGCAAAAGTGGATCAACAACGGAAGATATTAGCGTCAGAACGGCAGCGGTCGTCCGAGGACGACAACAGACCGGGAAGGCAGAGCGATTGTCATAGCTGCCGTCATAGCACCGGATTCGTCGTTATATACTATCCCCAGTGTGACCTCCACACATGCGTCCAACTTGACCCTTGACAGACGACTGTGAGAGTGTAATTTCGCTCGCGTCGACTGTTACGCCACTTACCTCTCACGCCTGTACACTGTATGTCCGATCACAGTGATGTCGAGCTCGATCAACTTCTAACTGCGCTGACTGGGGACGTATGATGAGAATCGCAGAAGCTTAGTGACGAGTCCCGTTTTCAACTGGACTCTGATGAGATTCGCAGAAGCGACATCCAAGGCAGTGTGGGAATCCTGCCATTACTATTGCATGCTACACATACAAGGTGCTATAGTCCGAGGTGCCATCTTCTTTTATAGCCGGACCACTTTGGTAATCATTTCTGGCACATTGACAGCACAGTGGAACGCAGAAGACATTCTACTACTAGTTGTGTCACCGTTCCTTTTGCGATACCCAGGACGTCCTTTTCAGCAAGATAATGCCCGGGTTGCACACGGCACATGTTGCTATGAATTGTCTGAAAGCTTTCCCTACACTTCCTTGCCCAGATAGGTTGCCTGAATTTTTCCCATAGAACACAATTGGGACATTAAGGGAAGGTGATAGCAATCACCCTGAAATGTTGACGATTTATCTTAATAGCTAGAGATAATTTGGCATAAAATTCCGCAGGAATCCGCATAGAATGATAAAGTTCCGCCCGGGAACTTTATCATTCTATGCCACGCCGGGTGACAGTTTGCATCCAGGCCAGAAGTGAACCAACGCATTCTTGACTTCCTCCGTTTGTAACTACCAAACTCTGAAGTATATCAGTCAATTGTTCTAGAAATTTTAATCGTTTGTTTTTCTATGTATGGTCTGTACATCCAACAAATTTTTATCTCAATCGGACAACTCCTTCTTGGTGCGTCGGTTTTTTTTGTTACAGAGTATATATATATATATATATATATATATATATATATATATATATATATATATATATTAATATCATTCCAGACTCATTTCAAGTGAAGGAAAAACATCGGTTGTGCGCTCACTTATTTTTTATTAACACTTATTTATTATTTTTTTATGGAACATATTTTTTAGTTTAAATGTTTCAAAAAAAGTATCATTATGTTATTAAAATAGTTTATCTTTACAAATAATAGACTAATAATAAATGTATTTCGTTTTGATAGATAAAAAATCTCGCGCGATGCAGAGAATTCCTTCCTCGATTAATTAATATCATTCTAGTTCATTTCAAATGAAGATGGAAACCTTGGTAACTCAATCCCTTTCAGGCAACCACTAAAAAAAGGGGGAAGGGGAGGTACGGAGGGAGATATTCATCATATTTTTTGTCTACATGTTTAGAAAAAGTAACTTGTTAATATTAAAAAAAAAAAGGTTTATCCTTATCAATAACAGACTAATACAAATTTTTTTCGTTTTGATAAATAAAAAGTTTTCCGTGATACGGAGAAAACATTTCTTTTTCTTGATTAATTAATATACTTCCAGAATAATTTCAAATGAAGGGGAAAACATCGGTAATTCAATCTTCTTTAGTCTCCCCACATAAGAAAAAAGAAAAATAGCGGAAAAAATCTGGATTCATCATATTTTCTGGTCTACATGTTTCAAAATAGAATCACGATAGTAAGAATTGAAATTCCGCACAGAAAGTGACAGAGCTAGTGAAAAGCGTGTTTTATCCATCGCCGCGTAAAAAAAGGGGGTGGATTCCCGATGCAGTGAGCGTTACAAGATAACAACTTTAGGACATTCTGTCAGGAAAATTCAGCGCATTTCCTGCGTAGAAAAAATGTAACCCCTTTATAGACAGGGACCTGAAGAGAAAATATCACTTCACTACACCCAACACGTAACGCATAGATACATTTTTTTCTTTTCTTTTTTTACCGAAGGATGTTTGGGTAAGGAAAAAATAAGATACGTTGGATTGAATCCATTGCACTTTTCTGCGGCTGGTTCTAAATTTAGCGGAAAACTGATGTATACTTCAGGGAGGTTATGTACCTGGGGTAAAAAAAAAAGGAATTTTTTGAAAATATTTTCTCTAAGTGTGGAGGTTACTGTAAAAAAAAAATAAGAGAACTCGTAGTCGTTAGAATTTCGTAAAATTAGATCTAGAGAAGTAGTTTTAGATATCCTAAGTTTTTTATAGTTGAAAAAGTTTTAGTTTGGACATCATGAGACTGTCGCTTTTCGACACTTAAAAATGTCATATTATTCTAACTACTTTTTAGAAAAATATATTCAACACAGTGTTTGAAAATAAATAATAATAATGGTAATATTTCCGAACTTCCTACAATATGATTACTGAAGAAATACCGTAACGGATATATATACTTTTATATTCGTACAGTTGTTTCTCTTGCAAGAGACACCTCTTTTGGTCGGGGTCCATTTGAATATATATATATATATATATATATATATATATATATATATATAAGGGGCAAAATGTCTGGTCCGGTGGGGTATTCCAATAATAGATACCCCCACCACCGGTTTTAATAAAAATGTAGTTCAGTTACAGATTTATTTAATTAAATAATGGATTTAATTCATTGCAGTTATCAGATCTAGTTTTTAATTGTAGATTAATTAAACTATTTCGTGGTATTTACGTAATTTTTATGGAAAATATAGCATTGAATTTGTTTTTAAAGGATAATATTTAAACTGAATTGCAAGTATATTTGTTGCAAACGTTTGAATAAGAGAAACTCCTCATTTCACTTATTTAAAATAAAAGGATTTCCATTTCAATAAAAAAATGTCATAAATGAAGTAAAACGATTGAAAAAAAGGTGATTAAACCAGGGATTCTAAATTTTTTTCCACATCCCACCACACAAAATTGCCTAATTAGTTTTTTACATTATCACTTCGAATAATAATAATCTCTAGAAAGTAACGTATTTCCCACAAATTATATTACGAGATAGATTTTAATGATAAATATACTCACATTATTTCTTTGTTTATTTATTTATATGATTGTTTGTTTATTTACTTCGAACACAAAATCAATACGAGCTCTAACTGCAAAGGGCGTTGAAATTTTGGTCAAATGACGAGGGCGATACTTGAGCTAGAGTCTCATTCTCCAAAAGTCCACACCATAGCAATGCGAGATTCAACGTACATCATCTCTGCTACACGACGAATCTTCAGAAATACCACGTCTCAAACCCATAATTAGAATGAAACAGTGTTTGTAGTGGGTCCGCGAATCACAGTCTGAGAGCCAGGGGCTTAAGCAATATTACCCGACACATTGGATTGAGGGCTAGAAAGTACGGTACAGTTGGACGTGGTTTCAGTAACACGTGAGTCTGCATTACTCGCAGTTATACTATGGCTCTTCCAATAAGCAATCGCTTGTGATATCCTTCCAAGACACAGTGGTGACATAATTCTTCCTTTTCTTTTTAGGAATTTTAACCCTTTAAGCAGTTTGCCCGTACAGTGTACGTGCTACCCGAAATTCGCCTCTTCTGGTTTGCCCGTACGGCGTACAGGCATCGATATTTTCTACTTTCCTTTTCGGGTTTGCCCGCATTTTTCATTATTGAAAGAGACTATTTAATATTATTATTTTTCAACAGATGGCATGGCTTGTCCATGTAAATGAAATGCTTTTCATCCGGATTTTTCTATGTAGCGGGAACTTTTCTTTGAAATTTTTGTTCTACTGT